>CM064481.1:28452269-28562269 GCA_032716605.1 Paralithodes platypus
TAAACTATAGAACCAGTTTTTTCCACTTACTAGTTATTGTATGCAAGATTGTGGTGAAAAGCTAATTAGGAAGAGATGGATGAAAATGTTGGAGAGAAAGAAAATAATAACCCCAAAGCAATTTGGAATTCAGAGAAAGGGACATCTTGTGTTACCGAGTTTGTGCTATGTTATTCCAATGTAGGGTGAGAGATGTACTCCAAGAAAGAGGCTGATGGGTGGACTATGCGTCTCGACTTAGACATTTTACCAAAGCATTCGATAAGGTTTACCACATAAGAGATTGTTATCTAAGCTGTGAGACGCTACGGGAGGTGTCAGGGGGAGTTTGCTGAAAATGGATGGAGAGCTATTTAACAGATAGTGGAAATGAGGACCAACATTAGAGGAACTTACTCATCAGTTGTCGGCGGGGAAATGTCTGAGAGTGGGTGTGCCGGCAGGGATCTGTGTTCTGGGCACCTCTCATGTTCCTATATGTACGGTGAATGACCTGCCCGATAGGCATCAACCCCTCTACTGGTCAATGTTTGCAGATGAGCGTAAAAATTATGAGACAATAATACACAAATAAAAGGTAGTTGTGAGGAGCTGCAAGGGGATTTAGATAAAATATACGAATGGAGCACCAAGTGGAAAATGAAATTTAATATTAAGTACATGTTAATGTGTTACAATATGGGAAGAAGTGTGAATAGACCCAAATTGGGAGTACAGGATGGGAGAACCTTAATAAAATTAGCAAGGCCGAAAACAAAGAAAAAAGAATTTAGGGTTGATTATACAAGATAATTTGTTGTCTGCCCAGAGAGAAACATATTAACAAGCTACTTTATGCGGAATGTATGCAATGTTGGCCGGGAAGTATGAAAGTTGCTCTGAACTATTTGGATGAAGACCATGGTCAGGCGAAAATTTTTATGAAGAGTATGATTTAGGACCAAGATTGGAGTATGCAGCAGGGTTGGTGTGGTCCCCCGCATCTAAAGAAGGCATATTCAAACAGTTAGAAAGAATCCAGAGAGCAGTCACTAGATTTGGTTCCCAAGTCTTCCAAGGCGAACTGCCATAATGAAGGGAGGCTAGACAAAATTTAAAATCTAAAACCGAGTCTAAAAGAGAGGAGAGAGAGGGGAGACCATGATAATGATGTACAAATGTACCCCGGGGGGCTGGGAGAGGCTGGATAGGGAGGATATATTAATTATGGATACCAAGGAATAACTAGAGGCTCAACAGCCTACAAAGTTAAAAAGACCTACCTGCAAGAACGATATCAGGAAGTTAGTTTTAGCTTCCCCTATAGGATGTATTGTAGACAAATGGAATGGGCTGGAGGGAGGAGGTGGTAGGGGCAGGGAACATCCATATTTTCAAGAAAAAATTGGATATAAAAAGTAGACTGAGAGACCGGTGACAACAGAGCTTAGCTCAACTCCTGTAAACTACAATTAGGTAAATACAATTAGGGTAAATTACCTACGGCGTGGTCGAGCAAAGCCCCTACCATGTTGGACAAGCAAAGGCAAGCAAAGGAGGCAACGTGTCATGACTACCAAACCCCCCCCAAAAAAAAAAGTTAGGCTAAGCGTGGCAGTTAAAATAGAAAAACGGTCCACACACCATAATTACAATAGAAAACTCCAAATTAGGGTTTAAAGACAGGGTTTTTCATTACCTTTGGATGTGTTCCGCCGCTCTTTCTAGCGGCACCAGGAGCTGGGATCAGATCAAACTGGTGCCCCCTCAAGATGGTTGAGTAAAAAACCGTAGAAAAGGCTACAGCAAGAGCAAAAACGCCTAGGAGGTTACTAAATAAAGTCCTGCCTCCCAGCGCGGGAATTTCCGCCTCCAGATCGGGAGATTTTACGCTTTTTGGACGGAAATGGTCCCGCACCCAGGGCGGGGAGGTACCCGGCGGAGTGGGGAGGCGAAAGTCCGGCCACCGAGCGGAGCGGGCCAACAAGCCTCAATATACGGTAGTAAAAAGCATCCCCGGCTCCGCCATGGGATCGGGGAATCCCGTTCCCGAGCGGAGGGGGGGGTCGAAGAGGCCGGATCCTCCCAGTGCGGGAGCGGTCCCATAGTCTAGGCACTCAGGCACGCCGGTGAACGGTGGCGGGCAAGCACAAGCAGACCGTGTTGGAGTGTCGTGGTAACAGGGTTTTGTTGCAGGATTGTTAGCACGACGCAGTATGGGTCTGACGGCAGAGAGCGTGCCAAACAATCAGAGGATCCACCGAAGACCCGCATAATATGCGGGGATCCTGGGGTAAAAACTTCAGACGAACCAGAAAAGGAACATAGACACTGTTTGCCAACTCAAAAAGTACCAAGAAGATGGTTTCACAATCCCCTAGATGTTCAGGAAAGTCCCGTGCATGACATGCCGGACATGATCTGGTAACAGTGTGAAGAGTAGCAACAGCCCCCTTCGACTAAGGTTAGGCCTCGCACACTCGGCCACGCCAACAGTTGGAATAGCGACCCACTAACGGAGGTAACCAGGACTCATCATCAGGCCTTTGTGGGCCAGGAAAAGACCTCAATAGGGAAGGAAACCCTATGAGGAGGCTAAATGAAAGAGAAATAAGAGGACTGTGACCCCCTCTCAGACATCAAGGTAGCCTAGCCTAGGAAACTCCGATAGTGTGACAGCACTTCGCGAAATGAGTAGCAAAAGGTGATGCAGTGATAATAAGCCCTAAATGAATAGAACCTAACAGGTGACTAAACCAAGCCACTGCAAGTGAAGTATAATAAAAGGCAAAGGCCTAATGACAGTCGCCAAAGGGTGACGCATGCGCAGATGCAAAAATATAGTGACCAAGCAGTTTTCGACGCACTACTCAAATTAAAACACATTAGAGCCCATTTTTGGCGTGCCTACATCACGGATCATCTGTCTAGAACCTCAGGTGCCTTAAAAGAGGCACACACCCAAAAGGGTAGGTGACAGGTGTGGAGGGCACAAAGTATGGAGCTAGAAAAAATGTGTGTTGGCATTTGAGTGGCGCGAAAACAGATGCCCTTTCAGCCCAGTTGGGCTAAGGACATGACATGGGCCCATGACAACGGTGTAAGGACCCAGATAGAATGGGCAAGATTCTTAAAGTTTTCTTTCTTTCTCATCAATATTTTATCTTTTCCTTTCCTAATAGTGGCCTCGAAAGTGTTTACAACGTACCTAGGAGAGAGTACAAAGGAGTACAAAGGAAATCAAGCAACAACAGATCTAGTGACCCTTCTAGGTTGCTTGTCCTCCAAAACACTGAGCATCAAGTGTCCAAACAGTGGTTTAGAGTGGGTAAGGGAACATTGGAAAGGGAATTACTGCCCTGGAACTAATGTCCGTGGCAGGATTAGGAAGTTAGTAGAGAACAGATGGGTTAGTAACTGAGGGGGGATAAAATAAAGTTATTAATTTACAAACGCAGTCAGTCGTGGGTTTGATGCGAGATATTTGTCTAGGCGAAGTTTAAATGAATCAACGGTGATGCAGTCTATAACGTTTCGGGGAAGCCCATTCCACAAGTTGACAACTCGCTTGAAGAAGAAATTCTTAGATTCGTGCGAGTTAAAAGATTTACCAATAATTTTGCAACCGTTTCACCGCGTGTAATTAGATTGGTCGATAGTGAAGTACTTACTACAGTTCATATTGTCGATGCCTTTGATGATTTTGAACACTTGATCACCTCTTAATCTGCGCTGGGTTAAAGGAAATAGATTTAATTCTCTAAGACGCTCTTTGTATGGTTTGTTCTTTAGGCTAGGTATCATTTTGGTAACTCTACTTTGAACTCGTTCTAGCTTGTTTATATCTTTTTGGTAATAAGGGCACCAGGATTGAACGCAGTATTCCAGAAGAGGGCGGACTAAGGAATTGTAAAGGGTTAGGATAACTTCTTTGGATTTATGCTCAAATGACCTGCCTATAAAGCCAATTATTTTGTTTGCCTTCTTAACAACTTCTGAACATTGTTGACTCGGTTTTAGGTTACTCGATATTGTTACTCCCAGATCGGTTTCTCTGTTTACATTCTTAAGCTGAGTGCCATGCATCGAATAGTTTGCTTTCTCATTTAGGTATCCGATATGTAGTACTTTACATTTATCCGCATTGAAACTCATTTGCCAAATTGGGGCCCAACATGACAATTTATCTAGATTGTGTTGCATATCGTCAACTTGTTCTTTTGAGAGTACGCTATTTGCAATTTTTGTATCATCAGCAAATTTTGAGATTGTACAGGTGAGACCCTCATCTATGTCGTTGATGTAAATTAGAAAGAGAATTGGTCCTAGTACCGATCCCTGGCGTACCCCGCTACTTACATTGGTCCATTTAGATGCCTACTTATGACTACTCTTTTCTTTCTGTTGCTGAGCCAATTTTCTATCCATTTCAACACACCGTCTTGTATTCCATACGCTTTTAGTTTTAGCAGTAAACGTTTGTGGGGAACTTTGTCAAAGGCCTTTTGAAAATCAAGGTATATAATATCTACAGCTTTACTTTCATCGTAGAGGTTGAGGATATCGTGGAAGAAGTCTAAGAGGTTTGTTAAACAGGAACTTTTTTTACGGAAAGCCGTGGTTGAGTATCTTTAAGTATGTTATTTCCTCTAAGTGATTTACGAGTCGGTCTCGTATGACCGTTTTCTAGCATTTTACATACAACTGAGGTTAAGCTAATTGGACGATAGTTACTGGGTAGGGGATTTGCTGCCTTTTTTGAATATCGGTGTTACGTTGGCTAGCTTCCACTGATCAGGCATAGTTCCAGACTGCAAGGATTTATTGAATAGTAATGTCAGTGGTTTGGAGAGCTCATCCTTAGCTTCCTTTAGAACTCTAGGCGAGATTGTATCAGGTCCAGGCGTTTTATTTACCTTGAGTTTATCGAAACAATTCAATACTTCTCTCTCTGTAACGGTGATATTGCTTAGAACATCTGAATTATCAATCTGAATCGGCGATGGTGTCGGGATATCACTGAGGTCTTCTGTTGTAAAAACTGATGCAAAGAAGGTATTGAGGGCATTACTCATTTGTTGTTGTTGTTCCCTAAGCTGCCTGGCCGAACAGCCCCGAGTCCCTGAGGAAGGCCATGGCCATGATCGGGCTTTCCCACAGAGCTCTCATTGAGTGTAGATTGTGTTGTTGGCGTAAGTGGTTGTGTGAAATGCAGTCTTCTATGATGTGTTTAATGGTATGGGGTGCTGTGTTACATCCCGGGCAGGCGTCGACAACGGAGTCATCCAGTCTCTTCTGATAGCTCAGGAGAGCTGGATGGTGTCCGCATCTCAGCCTGGCCAGGTGGACTCTGTCCTCGCGAGGAAGGGAGGATTCGGAAGGATGGATTTCGGGAGGTCGTGCATGCAGCTGCGTGTTGTCTGTGAGTGAGTGGATGGATCGGCGAGCGATATGAGTATGGATGTGGTTCTGGAAGTTGCTTCAGGGTGGGCAGGGAGGGAGAGAGGACAAAATTGTGTGTGATACCGTGTGCTGGGTGTTGTTTTGATATTTCTTGGTGTCTGTGGGTGTGTTGCCATGTAGTTTAGTGGGTGGTCTTGGTTCGTGGAGGCTGCTGCCAGGAATTGAGTGCCTCTCATGTCCAGATGGTCTTTGACTTTGAGGATTTTGGTTTCTTGATGTAGGTGATCTGTGGGTGCAGTAGCAGTAGCCTGTAATGATCTTCAGGGCTTCAGGGTTTTGAATAGTCTGTAAGGTCTTCGATGTGTTTCAGCTAGGTTAGAAGCCCAGGCTGGGCTTGCGTATTCCATCACTGATCTTATGTATTGTTTATATACTGTGGTGGTAGTTTCTTTGTTGTGTCCAAATTTTGTGTGAGCAAGTGACCTGAGGGCGTTAAGTCTGGGTGTCAGTTTCTTTTTAATGTTTGTGGTGTGCTGTTTGAATGTCATATGAATATCATATGTTACTCCTAGGATTTTGGGTGTGTGTGTGTATGTGTTAGGGGTGTGTTGTTTATGGTGAGTTGAGGGATGTATTCGTGTTCTCCTGTCCAGCTTGTGAGCAGGGTTGCGGTGGATTTGGCTGGGGCTAGATTAAGTCAGTTTGTAGTGCACCATCCATGTAGTGTGTTGAGATAGGATGAAGGAGATCTGTTGCTCTTTTTGGGTCATGGTGTGTGCATGTGAGTGTTATGTCATCTGCATAGGAGGCTAAGTTTATTTGGGGCGTATTGGGTGTAGTTATATCGTGCATGTACAGATTGAAGAGTGCGGGCGATAGGACGGATCCTTGTGGGACTCCGTTGGAAAGTTTCTGATTTTAGATGACTGACCGGCAAAAGATACGTGTGCACATCTGCCTGCTAGGAAGTTGGCCAGCCACCTTTTTGTGTTGTTGTGCATGTTTGTGTTGTAGATTTTGTTTGTTAGGTTGTGGCGGGGGATGGCATCGAAGGCTTACTAATGTCGAGTGTGGCTAATAGTGATCTGTGTGGTGGTCTAGCTGAGTTGATGCCATCAAAAGCTCTTTGTGTAAGGTCTGTGAGAAGAGTGTTTGTGGAGTGCAGTGGCCTAAAGCCATGTTGTGTTGGAGCTAGTGGTAGGTCGGGTGTAATTAGTTGTAATACTAGGCGTTCCATGACTTTGGAGGGGGATCAAAGGAGTGTGATGGGGCGGTGCGAGGAGGGTAGCGTGGGGTCTTTGTTGGGTTTGGGGAATGTGATGATGATACCATGCTTCCAAATGTCTGGTATTGTGTTGTGTGAATAGCTGTAGTTTGATATGTTAGTGAGTGCTTGTATGCCTTGTGGTCCCAGGTGTCTGAGGTGTATGTTGCTTTTGTTGTCTAGGCCACAGGCGGGTGAGTGCTTAAGATTGTTGATGATATGCTTTGTCTGGTGATTGGTGAAGGGTGTATAGTCAGGGTCTGTGGGGAATTGTCTCTTACGTCGGATGACACGTCGGTCGTCTTTGTGAGGTTTTAGGTGGCTGACATGTGAGAAGTGATTGATGAGAGTGTTTGCTTGTTGTTTACATGAAGGAGTAGAGTCTGTTGTTGTGATTGCAACATGTGATTGTGTTGTGTTGCTGTTGGAAAGTGTGATGCTGTTTAGTGTTTTGTAGAGTTTTTTGGGGTTTGTTTTGTGATCAAGTGTTTGTAGGAAGTTATTCCAATTTAGTTTTTGTTGTTCTTGTATTTTGTTGTTAGTTTGGGTGTCGAGTGCTTGAATTTGTTGTGTGATGTCTTGTGTGTGGGGTGCTGGGGAGTGTTTCAGTGTGTCGCGTTGTCTGATGAGGTTTTGAATTTCTGGTGTGAAGTTGGGGTTGTGTCTTTTTCTGTTACCTCTTGGAATGTGTTTCTTGTCAGCGTTTTGGATAGTTTTATTGAGTATGTGTACAGCATTGTTGATGTTAGTGATGGGTGTACTGTTTAGAGTTGTGAAGTGTTGTTCTGTCTCATTTGTGAATGCTTCCCAGTTAGCTCTTTTATAATTGGTATATGTGTGTTTGTGGCTAGCTGGGGTGAGTCTGGTTTTGGTGGTGATAATGATCGAGAGGTGGTCAGAGCCTAAGGTTCTGACCACCCTCCAGGATGTTGTGGGGGCGAGTTCTGGGGAGCAAAAGGTGATGTCTGGAGATGATGGGTTATAGAGGGCTTGGTGAGGAATATGGGTATGTTGATGGATGTCGTTAAGGATGATGAGGTTATCGGTTTGGTTTTGTAGTACCAGCCCTCTGTCTGTGTCGGGGTTGTCGACAAACCTGGCCGACGTCTTGGCGTTGAAGTCACCACCCAGGATGATGTGTGGGGTGTTTGTGATGTGTTGTAAGTTTGGTCTGTATTCATTTGGTACTGTAGGGGATGTTTGGGGAGGGATGTATGTGTTTATGATGGTTATGTTGGAGTTGTTGCCAGTGCATATTTTAATTGATTGTATTTCTGTTGTGTTGTCATTTGGGGGGAGGAGGGATTTGGTTTGTACACTGGTTACTATGTATGATATTTCTTTGTGTACCAGGGTGATGAGTCCACCGCCCCCGCCGACAGCCCGGTCTTGTCTGATGGTGGTGAAATTATGAAATGTGGGTGTTTTTTGTGTTGTGCGGAGTTTTGTTTCTTGTACTCATTTGTACTTCGTCTTTGGTGTATTCTCCATTTTCATCGACTAACGGTCCAACAGTTGAAGTAACTACTTTTTTCTTTCTGATATAACTATAGAATTCTTTCGGGTTTGTTTTACTTTGATTCGCAATATGTAACTCTAAGGTCTTTTTACTTTGCTTAATTAACTTTTTGGCTTTGCGTCGTAGCTCTACAAATTTCACCCGTTCTTCGTCATTTTGTGAGGATTTTAATCTATCATTAGCAAATTTTTTAGCAAACAGGTAGTTTGAAATATCTTTATTCCACCATTTGGGCTTATTATTATGGCCTGGACGCCGTATTTTCGATGGTATGCAGACTTGCACTGCACTGAGAGAGTAAGGTGCTACTCTAGATGTTATCGATTTAATCGCGCTAGTGATTACGATAATTGCCCGCACCAGAACGGAACGGAATTATACGATAAGTATATAGCTCTACGTTGGAACGTAGAGGCTACTACTAAATAGTCCGATCCCAGGTCTTCCTCGGTCCACCCCTTGGTGCAGCTCCCTCCACAATCACAGACCTGCATTTTTTCACCTAATTTTGTTCATCCATTCTCTCCACATGTCTAATTGTCCATACCATCCCAGTCTACTTGTACGCATCACTTCGCTAATACTCTTTATACCTAAACGTCTCCTCAGGTCAACATTTGTTATTCTATCCTGTAACCTGGCCCCACACATCCATCTCACCATAGATACGTCGCCCATATTCTCGTGTAAGAGGAGGATTGACTGTACAGGTCTCCCTCGATTTACAATTGGGTTACGTACTTGAAAACCCGATCTAGAATAGAAAAATCATATAGCAAACCCTAAAATTAAGGGGGTAAATGGGGATGCGTTCTCGGACCAGCCAAAACACAAACACCTAAAAACCTATAATAATATCGTAAATTGGGGCATCGGATAATGAGGGAGACTTGTATATCATAAGTTGGTTTAGTTAGTAAATTTGGGCCCAGCTCGGTAACTTTGTATAACTTGAGCCTCTTGTTGCAGGAGGAGGATGCCGCCTACCAAGCCTGTCACCAGTCTGGAGAAACTCTGCACCAATACGATTGGAAATCACCTCTTTACTACATTTTCCTCATGGTACCGAGACATTGAAGCTGCGACAATTATTTCTCAAGAAGCGGAGCACAATTTTGGCTGCGAGTTAAGCAAAGCGACGTGGGAATCCAATTATGAAATACAGAGTGACTTCAGTGATTGTTATAGTGTTGGAGGAAAGATTAATACCGACAAAAATATCGAAAATGAGTTTGACTATAGCGACCGTTATGTTGAAGGAAAGAATAAAGAGTTCAAAGACGGTGATTATGATGCTGTTGAAGGGAAGACAAATGCCGACAAGAATAAGTGGTTCGTTAAGCTATTGACAGAAGGTACCATGCATAGTGAGGAGGATGGTGAAGCGAGTGAATTAATGGACTGTGAATTTGAGGATAGGGTTTCAGTGACTAGGAAAGATAATCATGGTGGGACGAATTACGAGAGGGATGACGTACGGAACACTAGGGCTCTGTCGCCAGTTCCACACGAACATCACATGGAGAGCGTCATGTCTTCTCGTCTTTCAAATCAGGTTAAGGACTTTGTAAGCTTCAACCTGCCGCCTAAATTCCATGACAACCTTCTGGCAACTCTTTTAAAATTGACTGCCTCACGAGTAGAAATTCCCAGGCCAAAGCAAAAGACCCGTTCTTATTTAGAAGACTTGCATTTTATAAACTACTTAGGATTTTTGTTGAGAGTGATTGTATCAAGCCTACTGACTAGTCGAGTAGTGTCCTTAGATTTTTCCAGCGTTTCCCACTTAGTGAAGAGATGGAAACTTCTGTGCTGGCAAGTCTGGGGAGGGAAGACCATAGATAATAAAGGTTTAAGTGTCAACAGCCCATATTTTGACATCTTTAACTATGCCCTCTCAGTGACGCTGCGAGGGCTCAGAACACTCCGACAACTAAAGCTCCCCCACTTTGTCCACGACAGCTTTGTTCGTAAGGTGGGGTTCCTGTGCCCTAATTTAGAAGTGCTGACGCTACGCTGCTCGTCGGACTGCAATAACCCCAAACATGTGACACCAGTCGTCACCAGTCTGAAGGACCTGTATGGGAACACCTACGAATGTCCCGACTCAGAGATGCTTGTGGTACTGGGGTGTAAGCACTTGGTATCACTGGCGTTACCTGAGGGCGTGGAACATCTGGACATAAGCAGTGAAGTGGTAGAGATGCTCAGCTATATGCCCCACCTGGAACATCTCGTTGGAGCACCCATGTTATACGTTTGTAAGGAAACTGCCCTCATGGACGACGATGATGATGACCCCGATCCGTTCATGCTTAATTGTTTCAAGCTAACAAATTTCCACCATGGAGCATATGGAAAATCTGACTGGCCAGCCTTTGTATATGATGAAACCCTACAAGATGACACCTTTGCACACCTGTCAAAATTACCTGAACTATTTCCAAATGTAAAAGAAGTAGCAATATATGCACCTGATGAAGCTACTGAAAAAGTGCTGCTAAACTTCCCAAAAGCTGACGAGATAACTTTGTTTACAGACGACTTTGACATCCACGGGAGGCACTTAAAGAACTTGACATGTCTAGATATAAATGTCGGCTATCAAGTAGAATGGTCAATCCTCCTGTCACTGAGTCAAACATGTCCAAACCTTGAGCAGCTGACCCTTCGATCTTTCTCCCTACTGTTTGTTGACTCGGATGACACGCAGGTCAAATTCCCGTCCCTGCAGTCACTCCGTTTTTATGGGCAGAACGTAGTGGGGAGAAATGCCTTCCTGGCCGTCATCCGTGGCTGTCCCGTCCTCTCCACATTGGTCCTGTCCGCTATAACTGATGATGAGAACCAAGACACCCACCTTGATGATGCCACCCTTTGCCAAGCTCTACCTTACCTACCCCACGTTGAGAAATTTGCATACAAGGTCCAAAGTGCTTTGCGTTCGGCTGGGGACTTTTCCGCCAGCCTTACCGTGGACTCCTGTTGGGCCCTCATTAACGCCTGTCCTCATCTGGCGTATATTGGACAGTTAGACACTTGGAATATTACCAGGGCAGAAATTGATATTCTTCTTGAGGAAGTTAGGAGACGGAACTGGGACATAGAGATTGTAGGCTAGCTCGGTTGGAGAGACTTTTAATTTTAGGCGTCTGGGCATTAGGAGTGTCAGTGAAGTGATGCGCACGAGCCGACTTGGTTAGTTTGGACACATGGAGAGAATGGATGATCAGAACTGTGTGAAGAAATTCCGGACTGTGAACGTGGGGGAAGCTATGTAAAATTCACCTACCTACTAGACGAGACAGAAAGGGGCAAGGGAACGCGAAAGTGGTCCCGGACCCTATGAATTGGAACTTTAAATGTTTTTGTTCCCCCCCCACCCCCCCTCACCCCCGTCCCCAGATCCCCTTCAAGCTAAATATTTATATAGATTCTGCAGTAGAAAATTTTGCGGACTGGTGTTCTCCTTTCAAGATTTAAACAATTCTCCCTACCAATAACTGCCTACAGTGGCCGATAGAGGCGCTGAACGCAAGGTTTACCACGGTGCATTGTGGGCAATGGGCGACATCACAGACCTATCCACCCTCCCCCTCCTTCAACAATTCTTTATTATAAGCAGTTAGTCGAAATTTCTGAAGCTGACTCATACTTTGGTCTATGCATACTGTTGTTTTATATATTTTAAAATCACCCATATTCATAAATAACGTATATTTACAATAGGCCTACAAAGTCGGCAGGTATTTTCGCACCAATTTTGTTATGATAATTAATCAGCTTATAATTATGTTTGTAGTCATTATCAGCTGCATATGGATTTTCCCTTTATTACTATACTATATAAGCACTTAGTGTAGTCGTATACAGTACTGTATAATAAAAACGTGTAGAATCACACAAAAATTGAGATAAACTGTGCATGTCCTAGGTGTTGGGTATAGTGATGTCTACAGTCGTAGCTCTGGCGCTAGTTCAGAAGCGTCCACCAGAAGTCTCAAGAGAATTGTTGGTAGGGAGACTTACGGATTGAAAGCTGGTGGAAATTTTCTTTGAGGAAGTGAGTGATTTGTATTTGAATTTTTTATTTTATTTTGTAATTAAGTTTGCAATATATATACTGTATATATATTTTTGTATTTGACTTTTCCTTTATTCTAACTCCTTGAACGTTACGATAGTGCATTGTTATGTGTGCGATTAGTTTGCTTAGGTAACAGATTAACTTGCTCATGTAGTAATGTACACCCTATGTGGTGGATTGTGTTCTTTTATTCATAATATTATTTTGATAAAGCGTTGTTTCCTTATAGCCATTTTGATAAGTTCTTTTATCTTTTTACACTGTTCGTCTAAGTTTTGGTTTGTTTATTTTGCAAGTTTTACATTATAATATTCCTCTTAACCCCTTCTGTACCATCAATGTTTTACATTATAATATTCCTCTTAACCCCTTCTGTACCATCAATGTTTTACATTATAATATTCCTCTTAACCCCTTCTGTACCATCAATGTTTTTCTGTTAAAATTCTAGCTCTATTTCGATGATTTTTTATGCAGTTGTTGTTGTTGTTCCCCAAGCTGCCTGGCCGAACAGCTCCAAGGCCCCGAGCAAAGCCAAGGCCATAACCGAGCACCCCCACAGAACCCTCCCTGCCTACCACAAAAAAGCCTGGGTGACCGAAGCCACTCCATGGCGGGGAGCTGAGGAGGGTGCGGAAACGCCCGGGAAACCAAAGCCCAGGGCCTTGTGCCCCTCAGCAATTATGAAGAGAAAGTTGAGGGGCGAAGGAAAAATGTGACGCTTTGGCTTCCAATCTTGGTAGATTGGGAGGTCAATCCACGGAAGAGACGCCGTCACTTGAGATCTAGAAAATATATAAGTAAGGAACAGTCAGAGTAAGCTATGGGTATGGCAGAGATTGCTCAGCTCTCACTCTGATAGACCAGCCCGTCACCACATGACTAGAACCCAATCCTATCAGCATCAGCTAGGAAAGGCCCTAGAAAGCCGCCTTTGGCGGGGGGATAGCTCCCCAATTTCAACCCCTTTTGGGGTTGGGCACCCGCAGTTGAAGAACTGAGGAACAGTTGAAGAAGGATCAGTGGTAGTATAAAGGGTTGTTGTTGTTGTTTGGGGAACAACAACAACAACAAAAAAGTATAAAGGGTTAAGTGAGATAGTTTGAGGCCTGTTACTTGCCTGAGGCCCTTTTTAAACTGAATTAAATAGTCTAAATACTGTATTTATACGTATAATGTCGCGAGCCGTGGCATAGTCAGTAGAGCGTCGGCTGGTGATCAAAGGGTCGGTGGATGGAGCCCACACTGTCAATATGTTATTGGTGGATGTCAAGCCCGGGCAACTTGACCTAGCGATTCGTGACAAATGCCTAATGTTCATGGCCGGGAATTCCCTTCTCGGGAATTACGGCGTCTGGCAAAAAAAAAAAAAAAAAAAAAAAATTAATAATTATTATTATAATGGAGAGTAAGAGGGTGGTGAAGAGAGTAGTGAAGGAAAGTAAGATAAGAGTAGATGAGGAATTTGGAAGGAATCTGAGTGTAAAATGGAGGGAGAGTAAGAAACTGTTCTGGAAAGAAGTCAAGAAAGTTAGGGAAGGTAGCAAGGGAAACAGTAAGGGTGTGAAAGATAAGAATGGGAGAATGCTAGCCGAGAAGCAAGAGAGAGTCGAAAGATGGAGGGAGTACTTCAGTGAGTTGCTAAATGTAAGGAATGAAGAGCCAGCAAACATAGCTGGATATGGTATGGGAGGGAGAAGAAAAGAAGTAGTGGAGGAGGAGGTGGGGATCAGGAGGTCAGAAGTGTGGGAAGCCATGAAAAGAGTGAAGTTGGGGAAAGCACCAGGAACAGATGGAGTGTGTGGGGAAATGTTGAGGTATGGTGGTGAGATAGTGATAGAATGGGTATGGAAAATGTGCAAACTAGCATGGGAGAAAGGGAGTGCACCCGATGACTGGAAGACTGGCATAATAGTCCCCCTATATAAGGGCAAAGGGGAAAGAGGAGTGTGTGGTAACCACCGAGGAATATGTCTTCTAAGCGTAGTAGGGAAGGTATACAGTAGGGTAGTGATAGTGAGAGTGAGAACGGAGAAATGGATAGGCGACGAGCAGGGAGGTTTTAGGAAGGGAAGAGGATGTGTAGATCAGATTTTTACCCTGAATTGTGTTGTGGAGAAGTATCTGGAGAAGAAACAAAAGGTGTATGTTGCCTTTATGGACTTGGAGAAGGCCTATGACAGAGTGGATAGAGAAGGTTTGTGGAAAGTACTTAGAATATACGGAGTAGAGGGCAAGTTGCTGAAAGCAGTGAAGAGCACGTATGAGGGTGCAAAGGCGGCAGTACGTGTGGAGAGTGAGCAGAGCGAGTTCTTTGACCTGAATGTTGGTTTGAAACAGGGGTGTGTGATGTCCCCATGGTGGTTTACTGTATATATGGATGGAGTCATGAAAGAAATACTATCAAGAGCAGTGGATGTTGGTGTATCACTGAAAAGGGAGGGAATTGAGTGGAAGCTACCTATACTGCTGTTTGCGGATGATACAGTTCTGATGAGTGATAATGAATGGGAGTTGCAGGGTCTGGTAAATGAGTTTGGAACAGTGTGCGAAAAACGGAAATTGAAGGTAAATGCGGGGAAGAGCAAGGTTATGGTCTTCGAAATGGGTGAAGTCACAGAGTGTGAGGTGAAGCTGAACGGTCAGGCTATGGAGATCGTCAACTCTTTTAAGTATCTGGGCAGTGTGTTGAGTAAAGATGGGACTATGGACGAAGAAGTGCGGGAGAGGGTACAACAGGGGAAGAGGGTTGTAGGAATGCTAAAAGCAGTAACAAGAAATAGGGTGGTCAGTATGGAAGTGAAGAAGTCCTTGCATGACAGTGTGGTAATCCCGACACTGACTTATGGAAGCGAAGCATGGACGTTGGTTGAGAGACTCAGACCAAGAGTGAGAGCAGTGGAAATGAATTACTTAAGGAGTGCGTGCGGAGTTACATGGAGGGATAGACAGACTAATGAGGAAGTAAGAAGGAGGTGTGGTGTGGAGGTAGATGTGCTGGAAAGTGTGAAAAGGAACAACTTGAGATGGTTCGGCCATATGGAACGTATGGAAAGCGAGAGAATGACTAAGAGGGTGTACGAGAGCGAGGTGGAGGGACAGAGAGGGAGAGGTAGACCGAATGAGAGGTGGAAGGATGGAGCGAGGAAGTACATGAACGAAGGCGGTGCTGGTTGGGGGGAGGGGCGTCGACTGACTGGGGACAGAGGTGCATGGGGGCGGTTCCTTCGTGGCCACCCCTTCGGGGATCACGGCGTCAGGCAATAGATAGATAGATAGATAGAATAATAATAATAATAATAATACGAATATGGTAATAATAATGAAAAAAACGTCGCCAGTACAGTAGGGATTAACCCTTTGAGTACCAGTGACGTGTGTTATAATTAATTCTAGCTACAGTATATTTATACAATATTATGCAGCTTAGGAACGATCTGTGGTACCGTAGTTGAAAGGGTTGGTTGAGATAGTTTGAAGCCATATTATTGCTTGTCCTTCCTATCTATCTATTGCCTGATCCCCGAAGTGGTGGCCACGAACGAACCGCCCCCATGCAGCTCTGTCCCCAGTCAGTCGACGCCCCTCCTCCCAACCAGCACTGCCTTCATCCATATACTTCCTCACTCCATCCTGCCAGACCTATGAGAATTCCGTATGGAGCTCAGTGGTCTGGTTAATCTGCTCTACATAACTTAACTAACTCACTCCATCCTTCCACCTCTCCTTCTCTGTCCTTCCACCTCACTCTCGTACACCCTCTTAGTCATTCTCTGGCTTCTCATACGTTCCATATTGTCCATCATATAATTATCATCATCAGACTGGTTGTCACTGTCGGGGGCACTCACTCCCTCCCCCTCTCTTTGTTATGGTTCAATAGACCAGAAAGTAGAGAAGAAGGTATGACCCTAATGATAATGCAAAACTATTGAACACACTTAACCCTCCAGCCCCGGCTACGCATTACATAAATATTCCCCGAAATCCGGGGGTTTTGGCCGAAAAACGTCTACGCCTACACTACCGTATCTTTGTTATTCTGACTGCTTCCGCATTCCCGCGCATCCCCAAGCGTAAATGTGTTTCGTACCTGTAGAATGGCATTAAGTAGAACTCTCTAAGTCAACTGGTTCAGTTGTGATGATGATTTCATTGGAGATAACTTTATGGCAAAAACAGCCACTTTACACTACTTTTCGATACTTAACAATAACATACAGGCACACACGAACAAGCGACGCACTCCTTCTTGTGGCCGGAGATGCGGGGCGTCAGTCCAGCCGGCTGTTGTTTACATGCGTCGGACGTACGCTTCGCACACCAAGCTTACAGGCTTTGAGCTCATGGGTCTTTAACACTAGATTAGCGGGCTAGCGGTTTATTTATATGTACCGCCCAGCGGGGTGTTTTTAGCCAAAATAGGGCTGTTTACGTGATCATTTTCATGCCTAAATAAGACCCAGAGCGTAAAACAAGTATCTATCCCTGAAAGGGCATAAACAGAGCTTTCCAATGACACCATAACGATCCTTTTATGATGGCTAGTTTTCTTGCAAAAAGCATGTAATTCGGCACTTTCCCCATACAATTCCGTATATAGCGAGTGAGAGAGGGAGGGAGGAGGTGGGATTCGTGTCAGTAGGTTCGCCGCGGTGGTCTGGAGCAGTCATACGCTCGCTACTCTCTTGCCACCACTTGTCTCTCTCTCTCAGCAACATTATGTGCTGAAATTGCCACACGACCTATGTCGAGCGCCGCCAGATAGTCCAGATTTATTATACTCGACTTATGTTGCGCGCCGCTAGTTATGGGTTAAGAGCCCTTCTGGGTAGCTCGGGTGTGTTTTTTATGGGCGTTCAAGAGCCCTTCCGGGTCTGGAGGGTTAAGGGGAGATGGGCCGTTTTTCTGGACCACTTTCTCCTCATGTTGAGCCCCATTAGTTTTCTTACAGTTTCTTACAGTAGATCCTCTGGAAAAAGGCAAACTAGGCCTGTGTATCCAGCTCAGTGCCAGTACTTGCACTGCTGCGGTCGTTCACGGTGTTGGCGGCGGCGGTAGCAGACGCAACATTTTCACTATTCTGTATTTTTGCTTTATAATCAAACTTCAAATCTTGTCTTCCCCATGCTTTATCAAGATTACTTTCAAACTTCTTTACTGATTCGGAATCGACCACATACTGGGGCAGTGCGTTCCACTCATTTACCACTCTATCACAAAAAGAGTTCTTTGTCTTTTCAAGCCTAGTTCTTTCCATGTACATTCCCTCGGCATCTTCACCGTTCAAGTACTTCCTCCAGTCAATGTCCAAACACCGTCTCAACAACTCATAATCTGCTCCATCATATGTGAATATTTGTTTGCTTCTTTTATCCCTCTCTGTTTTAAAATTGCAACTAAAACTTATACAAGCATGGTCACTGCGACCTATAGAGCTATCCACATTGACATCCTCCTCATTACTAAATATCAAATCAAGTACACTCCCCTGCGTCCCATCTCTATATCTCGTTATCTCTGTACTGTAATATGCTGCGTTAAGAAACAATCTTACCGGGTGACCTGTCGCGCTCTCGCTCCCTCTCACTCGATTTTACAGGCTTTAAGAGGCTTTAAAAGCCTGTATATTGCTGTAAATTGCCATGGCGTTCTGGAACGTCTCCCGCAGGGAAAGGGTTGAAGTTCCAATTCTTAGGGTCCGGGACCACTTTGGCGTTCTCTCGCTCTCTGTCTCATCTAGTAGATGAATTTCACAAGAGGAGGAGGATTCCTAGCCCCCCGCCCCCGAAATTGGAAAATTAGTACAGCAAAAGAGACAGGCAGAAATGGCTAAGGTTGAATGGAGGATGCCAAACCTCACTCTGTACAGGACCAAGCCTTATGCCAAGAAGAAAATGAAAACCAGAGCTCAAATTGAGGGGTGTAGGTGAGGGGTATGACTGGGAGAGGGAGGGAGACGAGGAATAGGTCCAGGGGTTTGTGTAGTGTTCCGTGGAGGCAAGTGTTGTGATCCCTTTGTGTGGCGACTCGATGTGATAGGTTTTGAGTACGTTGGACAAATGTATTTGTTATTGGGTCTTGGGTTGCTCTCGATGTCTCCGGCTAGAAGAAGTCTTCGAGAAATGACAGCCGGATAGTAATTTCTCGGTGTAGAAAAAACAGTGTAATTCGTGTGTGGTTTTTGAGAGGTGTGGTACTTGCCCGGGTGACCGAAGCCTTTCCCAGGTTCTCGTGGATGTTAATATGTTCCAAAATCATTAAATATTGTCCTAGGAAACATAAATAGATGGTATAGATAAGAGGGTCCGGAGGCGGGTTCCGCCCATAAGTAATTAATCCCATACATACATAAAATTTTAAGACCGAGTGTTCCACACATACGTGCAGTTTCAGTCTCTTGTCCTAATGGCGGCGTTCCAGGCAACCCTGTTAAGGCTAGACCACCACACAGATCACTATTAGCCACACTCGACATTAGTAAAGCCTTCGATGCCATCCCCCGCCACAACCTAACAAACAAAATCTACAACACAAACATGCACAACAACACAAAAAGGTGGCTGGCCAACTTCCTAGCAGGCAGATGTGCACACGTATCTTTTGCCGGTCATCATCATCATCATCATCTCCGACGCCTTGCTTCCCCCTGGGAAACCCCCACTAGAGGATGGCCATGACAGAAACGTCTCCAAGCTACTTTGTCAAGACATGCCTCCTTTGCCCGTGCCACAATGCCCCTTCCACTACGTGGAAGTTTTTCTTCAATATATTTTTCCACTTTCTTTTCCCATACCATAGGTGGTCTTCCACTACTAGCGGTTCCACTCACCTGACTCCCATATATCTTTCTTGGCATTCTGTCTTCATCCATTCTCTGAACATGACCATACCACCTCAAAGTACTTCTCTTTATCCACTCAACCACACCACAATCAATGCCCAAAGCCTGCTTTTCCATTCCAAAGGACTCGTACACTGCCCTATTACTTGGCCCATCTAGCCTATTCATGCCAGCTGCCATTCTGAAAAAGCTCATCTCCACAGCTCTTAGTTTGAAGAGGTCCTCGTCACTTGCCGTCCATGTCTCGCTTCCATACGAGAGTGTTGGGAGCAGCACACTGTTTCTCAGTGACTTTTTGACTTCCTGGCTAACCATTCTTCCTTTGAGAATACTATCAAGTTCTCCAATCACTTTTCTCCCTTGCATTTTTCTCTCTTTTATCTCACTCTCCATTTTACCATATTTGCATAGTACAGCTCCCAAATACTTGAAACTTTCAACCTCTTCTAGTACTTCATTTTTCAATTTTATTTTACAACTTTTCTTGTGTTCTTTCTTGATTCTATATTTTTCCTTAAAATCTATAGTTTCATGCATTCTTCTCTCAAACACCATTACCTTACATTTCCCTACATTGACCTTTAACTTTCTCTTTTCACATACCCTGTCAAAGTCAGTGACCACTCTCTGAAGTTCTTCAGCATTTTCCGCCAACAGGACTGCATCGTCCGCATATAGGCATGTTAAAATCTTCCATGTTCTTCCCTCTGATTCCAGTCTAGCTCCCACACCCATTGATACAGCCCTACATTCCCTAATCACTCCATCCATGTATATATTGAACAACCAAGCTGACATGACACATCCCTGTCTTACACCTACATTGACCTCAAAACTTTCACTTAACTTATCCCCTACCTTCACATTTGCCATTGCATTCCTATAAAAAGATTTTACTGCCATTAGCAACTTTCCTCCCACACCATATACTGTTAACACATCCCACAGGCCCTCCCAGTCTACTTTGTCGTAGGCTTTTTCCAAATCCATGAATGCTGCATAGAGTTTTCTGTTTTTGGCCAGATACTTCTCTACCAACAATCGCATTGAGGCTATCTGGTCAACGCAGCCCCTGCCCTTTCTGAAACCTCCCTGTTCCTCGCCTATTTTGTCATCCGTTATCTTCTGTAGCCTCTGTGTTACTACTCTTGCGTGTACCTTTCCAGGTATGCTAAGCAAGCTAATTCCCCTATAATTCTTACACTCTTCTTTACTACCCTTCCCTTTGTACAAGGGTACTATCACTGCTTTCCTCCAGTCCTCTGGTACACTTTCCTTTTCCCATGCTAATTTACATAACCTATGCATTATGTCAACAGCTTCTTCTCCTCCATATCTCAGCATTTCACCTGGGATGTTATCTACTCCAGCAGCTTTGCCCATTTTAAGTCTATTGATTGCTTCTTTTACTTCTTCTCTGCTTATCTGGCTTTCAACTACCCTGTTTATTCTACCTCTCTCCATTCCTATGGATGAGATCTTTGCCTTCCCCCTACTCTTTACAGCTAAGCTACTAAAATGATCTTTCCATACTTTCACCACACCATCACCCTCTACCACTTCCCCATTCATGTCCCTCATCCTACCACCTGAGACACTCTCAGTCTTCTTCCCTCTGGCTTCTTTCACAGCTCTGTAGTATGCTTTCCTGTCATTCAGAAACTGTTCACTAATCTTTCTCCCATATGCCTCATCTGTCTTCCTTTTAGCGTCTTGTATCGCCCTCTTCACTCTTTGTTTCAAATTGTTATATTCTTCTTTCCTCGCATCTCTAGTTTCTCTAGGTATATTCTTTTGCAGCATACTCTTTCTGAACTCTTTCTTCTTTTTCACTATTTCTTCTATCTCTTTACTAAACCATGCATTACCTTTCTTCTTCCACATTTTAAAGGTTTTCTTCCCACATACTTTCTCAGCTGCTTTAATCATGGAGTCTCTTGTACCTTTCCATACTTCATCTACAGTATTTCCCAGATCTATCATAACATCCATGTCCTTTATAGTCTCTTTCAGGATGTCCTTGTATTTTGTTGCATTACATTCTTCATTTAATTTTCTCACATTTATTCTCTCTACTGTCAGTTTTCTCTCTTTCCTCTCATATTTCCACTCTTTCCTTATCCTCACTTTTGTCAGCACTGTATAGTGGTCTGATCCCGTCAGCATACCTCTTACAGCTTTTGAATCTAAAATTATTCCTTTTAGTCCGGAGTCCATCATGGCGTAGTCAATTTGAGATTTCTGTTCCTGCTCACCTTCACCTCTGTGCCATGTATATCTATGAATGTGACGATGTTCAAAAAATGTGTTAGCCAGAAACATCTCTCTCTCCGCACACACTTCTAAAAGGAAGTCACCATTCATATTCCTACCCTCCACACCCCATTTACCCACTATACCTTCTATCTCCTCGTTTCCAACTCTACCATTCATGTCGCCTACTAATATTACTTGTGTACACTCTTGCCTTTCTCTTATACATTTATTGACTTTATTCCAAAATTTTCTATTTTCTTCCGCACCTTTCCCAGTTTCTTGGTTGACTGGTGCATAGACACACATAAAAGTATACCTATCTATCCCAATCTTGCACTCACACCATACAATTCTTGAGTCCACGCATCCATAGTTTTTCACACACTTCCTCAACCTTTCTGACAAAATTACTGCTACCCCTTCCTTTTTCTTACATTTATATCCTGCATCCAATCCAGACCAGACAACCCATCCTTCCCCACCCCACAAATCATGCTCACTCTCACCATCCCACACTCCAGAACCCAACAGGTGCGTCTCACCTACCCCACACACATCCACACATCCATCTTTAAGCTCTCGCATCAGACACTCTCTCTTGCTAAAATCATTTATGCCATTGGCATTGAAGGCACAGACACGGAGCACGCTTTCCTTCACCCGAACGACGTTTCCACCACTTTTCTGCTTTGTTCCTCCACCCCCGAGGGGGTCCTGGCCGGCAGCAAACCGAGCACAGTTGTTTCCCAGGAGGACTTGGGGCCTGGACATAATGCCTCCAAACAGGGTGCCGGATTGTCAAAAGTATACTAAAAGAAAAACTAAAAACTGATACCAACATCAGTAAAAAAACATACAACACAGTAAAAATGAAAATATTAAGAAGATAGGGAGAACAAAAATATACAGGGGACAACAGAAATATAGTTACAAGGGGGATAATTTTTATAGTGGAAATTAAAAGAGGATTTAAAATTAAAAACAAAGTGTGCTGCTGAAGAAAATAGCACACCCGCCCTCCCCTTTAGTTCCACCGTCAAGCAAAAATTAAAATGTTAGAAATTTAAAAGGGAGGATTAAAATAAGGACGGTGTAATAACGAGGCTACCTTGAGAAGGCGGAGTAGGACTTACTTACCGTAACTAGTCACGGTAAGCTACAGAGGTGCGTTTTAGCAAGACTTTAACTAATACCGTACTTATACGCAGATGACAGGACCTCTAAACCTCATTGGTTACGATACTGCCACTGCGCAAAGCCGGTCAGTCATCTAAAATCAGAAACTTTCCAAACGGAGTCCCACAAGGATCCGTCCTATCGCCCACACTCTTCAATCTGTACATGCACGATATAACTACACCCAATACGCCCAAAATAAACTTAGCCTCCTATGCAGATGACATAACACTCACATGCACACACCATGACCCAAACAGAGCAACAGATCTCCTTCAACCCTATCTCAACACACTACATGGATGGTGCACTACAAACAGACTTAATCTAGGCCCAGCCAAATCCACCGCAACCCTGCTCACAAGCTGGACAGGAGAACACGAATACATCCCTCAACTCACCATAAACAACACACCCCTAACACATACACACACACCCAAAATCCTAGGAGTAACATATGATACTCATATGACATTCAAACAGCACACCACAAACATTAAAAAGAAACTGACACCCAGACTTAACGCCCTCAGGTCACTTGCTCACACAAAATTTGGACACAACAAAGAAACTACCACCACAGTATATAAACAATACATAAGATCAGTGATGGAATACGCAAGCCCAGCCTGGGCTTCTAACCTAGCTGAAACACATCATAAGACCTTACAGACTATTCAAAACAAAGCCCTGAAGATCATTACAGGCTGCACAGCTACTGCACCCACAGATCACCTACATCAAGAAACCAAAATCCTCAAAGTCAAAGACCATCTGGACATGAGAGGCACTCAATTCCTGGCAGCAGCCTCCACGAACCAAGACCACCCACTAAACTACATGGCAACACACCCACAGACACCAAGAAATATCAAAACAACACCCAGCACTAGGTATCACACACAATTATTGTCCTCTCTCCCTCCCTGCCCACCCTGAACCAACTTCCAGAAGCACATCCATACTCATATCTCTCGCCGATCCATCCACTCACTCACAGACAACACGCAGCTGCATGCACGACCTCCCGAAATCCATCCTTCCGAATCCTCCCTTCCTCGCAAGGACAGAGTCCACCTGGCCAGGCTGAGATGCGGACACCATCCAGCTCTCCTGAGCTATCGGAAGAGCCTGGATGACTCCGTTGTCGACGCCTGCCCGGGATGTAACACAGCACCCCATACCATTAAACACATCATAGAACACTGCATTTCACACAACCACTTACGCCAACAACACAATCTACACTCAATGAGAGCTCTGTGGGAAAGCCCAATCGTGGCCATGGCCTTCCTCAGGGACTCGGGGCTGTTCGGCCAGGCAGCTTAGGGAACAACAACAACAACAACAACCCTGTTAAGGGCTGCTTCACTTGTCAAGTTCTTGGATTCGAGATCGGCACGTATAGTCCGATCCCAGGTCTTCCTCGGTCCACCCCTTGGTGCAGCTCCATCCACAATCACAGACCTGCATTTTTTCACCCAATTTTGTTCATCCATTCTCTCCACATGGCCATACCATCCAGTCTACTTGTACGCATCACCTCGCTAATACTCTTTATACCTAAACGTCTCCTCAGCTCAACATTTGTTATTCTATCCTGCAGCCTGGCCCCACACATCCATCTCACCATACAGGTAGATACGTTAATCCAAATACGTTTGACCTCATGTCGCCCATATTCTCGTGTAAGAGGAGGATTGACTGTACAGGTCTCCCTTGATTACGATTGGGTTACGTTCTTGAAAACCCGATCTTGAATAGAAAAATCATATAGCAAACCCTAAAATTAAGGGGGTAAATGGGGATGCGTTCTCGGACCAGCCAAAACACAAACACCTAAAAACCTATAATAATATCGTAAATTGGGGCATCGGATAATGAGGGAGACTTGTATATCATAAGTTGGTTTAGTTAGTAAATTTGGGCCCAGCTCGGTAACTTTGTATAACTTGAGCCTCTTGTTGCAGGAGGATGCCGCCTACCAAGCCTGTCACCAGTCTGGAGAAACTCTGCACCAATACGATTGGAAATCACCTCTTTACTACATTTTCCTCATGGTACCGAGACATTGAAACTGCGACAATTATTTCTCAAGAAGCGGAGCACAATTTTGGCTGCGAGTTAAGCAAAGCGACGTGGGAATCCAATTATGAAATACAGAGTGACTTCAGTGATTGTTATAGTGTTGGAGGAAAGATTAATACCGACAAAAATATCGAAAATGAGTTTGACTATAGCGACCGTTATGTTGAAGGAAAGAATAATGCTGACGAAAAGAATAAAGAGTTCAAAGACGGTGATTATGATGCTGTTGAAGGGAAGACAAATGCCGACAAGAATAAGTGGTTCGTTAAGCTATTGACAGAAGGTACCATGCATAGTGAGGAGGATGGTGAAGCGAGTGAATTAATGGACTGTGAATTTGAGGATAGGGTTTCAGTGACTAGGAAAGATAATCATGGTGGGACGAATTACGAGAGGGATGACATACGGAACACTAGGGCTCTGTCGCCAGTTCCACACGAACATCATATGGAGAGCATCATGTCTTCTCGTCTTTCAAATCAGGTTAAGGACTTTGTAAGCTTCAACCTGCCGCCTAAATTCCACGACGACCTTCTGGCAACTCTTTTAAACTTGACTGCCTCACGAGTAGAAATTCCCAGGCCAAAGCAAAAGACCCGTTCTTATTTAGAAGACTTGCATTTTATAAACTACTTAGGATTTTTGTTGAGAGTGATTGTATCAAGCCTACTGACTAGTCGAGTAGTGTCCTTAGATTTTTCCAGCGTTTCCCACTTAGTGAAGAGATGGAAACTTCTGTGCTGGGGAGGGGAGACCATAGATAATAAAGGTTTAAGTGTCAACAGCCCATATTTTGACATCTTTAGCTATGCCCTCTCAGTGACGCTGCGAGGGCTCAGAACACTCCGACAACTAAAGCTCCCCCACTTTGTCCACGACAGCTTTGTTCGTAAGGTGGGGTTCCTGTGCCCTAATTTAGAAGTGCTCACGCTACGCTGCTCGTCGGACTGCAATAACCCCAAACATGTGACGCCAGTCGTCACCAGTCTGGAGGACCTGTACGGGAACACCTACGAATGTCCCGACTCAGAGATGCTGGTGGTACTGGGGTGTAAGCACTTGGTATCACTGGCGTTCCCTGAGGGCGTGGAACATCTGGACATAAGCAGTGAAGTGGTAGAGATGCTCAGCTATATGCCCCACCTGGAACATCTCGTTGGAGCACCCATGTTATACGTTTGTGAGGAAATTGCCCTCATGGACGACGATGATGATGACCCCGATCCGTTCATGCTTAATTGTTTCAAGCTAACAAATTTCCACCATGGAGCATATGGAAAATCTGACTGGCCAGCCTTTGTATATGATGAAACCCTTCAAGATGACACCTTTGCACACCTGTCAAAATTACCTGATCTATTTCCAAATGTAAAAGAAGTAGCAATATATGCACCTGATGAAGCTACTGAAAAAGTGCTGCTAAACTTCCCAAAAGCCGACGAGATAACTTTGTTTACAGACGACTTTGACATCCACGGGAGGCACTTAAAGAACTTGACATGTCTAGATATAAATGTCGGCTATCAAGTAGAATGGTCAATCCTCCTGTCACTGAGTCAAACATGTCCAAACCTTGAGCAGCTGACCCTTCGATCTTTCTCCCTACTGTTTGTTGACTCGGATGACACGCAGGTCAAATTCCCGTCCCTGCAGTCACTCCGTTTTTATGGGCAGAACGTAGTGGGGAGAAATGCCTTCCTGGTCGTCATCCGTGGCTGTCCCGTCCTCTCCACATTGGTCCTGTCCGCTATAACTGATGATGAGAACCAAGACACCCACCTTGATGATGCCACCCTTTGCCAAGCTCTACCTTACCTACCCCACGTTGAGAAATTTGCATATAAGGTCCAGAGTGCTTTGCGTTCGGCTGGGGACTTTGCCGCCAGCCTTACCGTGGACTCCTGTTGGGCCCTCATTAACGCCTGTCCTCATCTGGCGTATATTGGACAGTTAGACACTTGGAATGTTACCAGGGCAGAAATTGATGTTCTTCTTGAGGAAGTTAGGAGACGGAACTGGGACATAGAGATTGTAGGCTAGCTCGGTTGGAGAGACTTTTAATTTTAGGCGTCTGGGTATTAGGAGTGTCAGTGAAGTGATGCGCACGAGCCGACTAGGTTGGTTTTGACACATGGAGATAATGGATGATCAGAACTGTGTGAAGAAATGCCGGACTGTGAACGTGGGGGGAGCTGTGCGTAGGGGTAGAACTAGAATGACGTGGGATCAGGTACTCCGGTCCGATCTCAAAATAAAGAACTTGAGAACAGATGCAGCCCTTGCAGGGCCGCCTGGAAAGCCGCCATTTAGGATGTGAGACTGTAACCATATTCTCTGTAGACAAAACGGTCTTTAACCGCTTCTTTACCGGCCACATATTTTGATCTCTATTGTAGCTATATTTCGACGATTTTATGCAGCTAAGGAAGGATCTGTGGTATTTAAAAGGGTTAATTGAGATAGTCTGTAGCCTCTTAATTGCTACACGTCTGTCCCAAGCTGAAAAAATTGTCTAATACCCGGTAGTTGGCGGAATATAATGAGAAGGACGTTACGGGTAGTGAAAGGGTTAAACTTGTATGTATGTATGTAGGGTCATGGGTTTGAGTTCCATGCATGTTGGGTGCTAGATGTAACAAAATGAGAATGCTATAGGTTAATGTCAATTGGATACATTTGACAGGGCCAAGTATCTCTCTCCCTCTCTACTGATCTATCTACCCATGTACAGTAGCCAGACTAAGTTTTGCGACAAAATATTAGGTATGCGGCACCTGTCTAGTTTGCACTCCCGTCCCAAGCCCATGTGGTCATGTTTAGCAGAGACCCGTGGTGTCTAGGCAGGAGCCACCGCCTGCGCTACTACAGCCAGGGCACTCTCTCTCTCTCTTCTCTCTGTTCTCTCTCTCCTCTCTCTCTCCTCTCTCCTCTCTCCTCTCTCCTCTCTCTCTCTCTCTCCTCTCTCTCTCTCTCTCTCTCTCTCTCTCTCTCTCTCTCTCTCTCTCTCTCTCTCTCTCTCTCTCTCTCTCCTCTCTCTCTCTCTCTCTCTCTCTCTCTCTCTCTCTCTCTCTCTCTCTCTCTCTCTCCTCTCTCTCTCTCTCTCTCTCTCTCTCTCTCTCTCTCTCTCTCTCTCTCTCTCTCTCTCTCTCTCTCTCTCTCTCTCTCTCTCTCTCTCTCTCTCTCTCTCTCTCTCTCTCTCTCTCTCTCTCTCTCTGCCTCTCTCTCTCTCTCTCTCTCTCTCTCTCTCTCTCTCTCTCTCTCTCTCTCTCTCTCTCTCTCTGATCAGGAGAGCAGAGACAACAATATGTAAAGCCAAGCAATATTTCTGTAAAAATGGGTTAATGCTAAATTCAAATAAGACACAATGTATATTTATAGGATCTAGGCAGCTAATTAAGAGGATATATACCTAATGATACTATTATTCACATCGATAATTCTAACATTATTCCATGTAAACATGTAAAAAATCTTGGTGTTCATATTGATAGTAATATGACTTTCGAAAAACATATCAACGAAACGACTAAGAAGGTCAATGGAATACTGTTTTATATCAATAGAATTAAGGATAATTTTGACATGCAAACTAGGAAAATTGTGGTCCAGTCGTTAGCTCTTTCTGTCTTGTACTACTGCTTGGAGATATACGGAAAAACTAATCACACACTTCTCCATAATGTCCAGAAATTGCAAAATTTTGCATCTGAAGTAATTGTAGGAGCAAAAAAGTATGATCACGTTACCCCTATTATTGATCAATTAGAATGGATGACAATATCCCAAAAGCTCACCTTTGATGTAGCAGTAACTGTTTTTAAGGTACAAAATAATATATATCCTAACTGGTTCTCGCAATTCTCTACCATAAACGATATCTCCAACAGCACCACACGACAGCAGAACGATCTGTATGTTCCTAGAGCCAGAACCGACTATGGGGCAAGTTCTCTGCAAGTATTGGGGCCTACGGTATGGAACGCCCTGCCCAACATAGTCAAAAACACTAATAGCCTGCCAGTATTCAAGGGCAGACTAAAGAGGCACATTTTAGATCATATAGAGTGAGAAGTGATCACGTTCTATATATTTCTATATATCTTTAATCTATTTCTAATTTCTAATCTATTCTATATATTATGTTTAACGTATTTCTGGTAGGAGTCATTTATCTGTAAACTCTTAACTCTCTCTCTCTCTCTCTCTCTCCCGACTTTCATTTTCACTCAAAATCCCACCCTTCCCCAGTCGTCACACCCCCCTTTACCTCCCCGACCAAATTACTCCCACTCACTCCCACTCCTACTCTCACCGTAATGGTAGTTTCTAAATACATTCTATAATAATCCTAAGGCTACAGAGTTTTATATCACTAACTCTCTCTCTCTCTCTCTCTCTCTCTCTCTCTCTCTCTCTCTCTCTCTCTCTCTCTCTCTCTCTCTCTCTCTCTCTCTCTCTCTCGCTCTCTCTCTCTCTATCTCTCTCTCTCTCTCTCTCTCTCTCTCTCTCTCTCTCTCTCTCTCTCTCTCTCTCTCTCTCTCTCTCTCTCGATACCAACCATGCAGAAGAAAATAATATGAACCTAAATCTGAATCTCTAGGAGCACAGGGAATGGTTAGTATTACAAAGATCCTGCGGCTCATTCCGGGGAGATAGTCTAAGTGTCTATGTATTATGTAATTTGTTTAAGATGTTACAACTGTATGAACAGCCATTGTATATTTAATGGAAATAAAATAATCTGAATCTGAATCTGAATCTCTCTCTCTCGCTCTCGCTCTCGCTCTCTCAATATAAATAGATTTACGCGCGACAAACCTTGTAGATTCACTCACACACACCGGTACACGCACACACCAGAATGGTAAGCGTCACTACTTTATAGATCCACATTGTATACATAACTTAAAATGAACACAATAAGTTGCATAGATTGTTATTTTATAATCTATAATACACTTGTTAGTGATTGTTTTAATAAGAGCCCCGGCCTCCTTAACACTATACTAGAGCCCCGGCCTCCTTAACACTATACTAAACACTATACTAGAGCCCCGGCCTCCTTAACACTATACTAGAGCCCCGGCCTCCTTAACACTATACTAGGAGCCCCGGCCTCCTTAACACTATACTAGAGCCCCGGCCTCCTTAACACTATACTAGAGCCCCGGCCTCCTTAACACTATACTAGAGCCCCGGCCTCCTTAACACTATACTAGAGCCCCGGCCTCCTTAACACTATACTAGAGCCCCGGCCTCCTTAACACTATACTAGAGCCCCGGCCTCCTTAACACTATACTAGAGCCCCGGCCTCCTTAACACTATACTAGAGCCCCGGCCTCCTTAACACTATACTAGAGCCCCGCCTCCTTAACACTATACTAGAGCCCCGGCCTCCTTAACACTATACTAGAGCCCCGGCCTCCTTAACACTATAATAGGGCCCGGCCCTCCTTAACACTATACTAGAGCCCCGGCCTCCTTAACACTATACTAGAGCCCCGGCCTCCTTAACACTATACTAGAGCCCCGGCCTCCTTAACACTATACTAGAGCCCCGGCCTCCTCAACACTATACTAGAGCCCCGGCCTCCTCAACACTATACTAGAGCCCCGGCCTCCTTAACACTATACTAGAGCCCCGGCCTCCTTAACACTATACTAGAGCCCCGGCCTCCTTAACACTATACTAGAGCCCCGGCCTCCTTAACACTATACTAGAGCCCCGGCCTCCTTAACACTATACTAGAGCCCCGGCCTCCTTAACACTATACTAGAGCCCCGGCCTCCTTAACACTATACTAGAGCCCCGGCCTCCTTAACACTATACTAGAGCCCGGGCCTCCTTAACACTATACTAGAGCCCCGGCCTCCTTAACACTATACTAGAGCCCCGGCCTCCTTAACACTATACTAGAGCCCCGGCCTCCTTAACACTATACTAGAGCCCCGGCCTCCTTAACACTATACTAGAGCCCCGGCCTCCTTAACACTATACTAGAGCCCCGGCCTCCTTAACACTATACTAGAGCCCCGGCCTCCTTCACACTATACTAGAGCCCCGGCCTCCTTCACACTATACTTGGTGTTGGTGTCAGCGACATTGGCTGTAATTCTTATCCTTAGCCTTTCTATAACCCAGAAAGTGCTCGAGAAACGGGTAGTCAATTTCTACATCTATTTCCTGATCTACTCATATATTTGTTTTGTTCTTTATAAGATGTTATGCAGTCAGGATTAGCTCCAAGTTCGCTGACACCGGGTATAGATTTTACGAGTTATCCTAAACGTTTACATGTATCAACTGTATTAGATGTTACTCAATAAGATGTAATTTTATACAGCTAAATGACTAACAGACTTAATTTGTCCGAACGTTTATAGCATCTGAGGTGAAGCCAGTGATCTTGAGGGCTAATAAGTGATTGAGGTTTCCGAATGTTTGTGTGCGAACTGTTGTATGGATTCTTCCCCTGCCGCCTCTTGTTTTGCCTCCTTTCATGTGTTTCTTGAGAATACTCCCTACCCCTTGTGGGAATAAGGGCTGGCTACTGACTAAATTACAAACGTCAAATTAAGAGTAGTATGCTGCTGTCACATTTGCTAAATGCTTAATCATCAATCTTGTAATGGAATTTAACCGTGTTGGCTGCGTGGGCCTCGCTATCTATTAACCTTTCTTTTCCAAAGCATACGAATCGATAAACAGACAAAAAATACTTTCAAGGATATTGACATGTCAGTAAAGTTTCGATAAATATCCACATGAAAGATTGGTGATTAAAGAAGCAGCTCCTGGAATAGGGCGAACTACTGTATATTACGTGAATTAAAGAAGCAGCTCATGGAATAGGGCGAACTACTGTATATTACGTGAATTAAAGAAGCAGCTCATGGAATAGGGCGAACTACTGTATATTACGTGAATTAAAGAAGCAGCTCATGGAATAGGGCGAACTACTGTATATTACGTGAATTAAAGAAGCAGCTCCTGGAATAGGGCGAACTACTGTATATTACGTGAATTAGACCTTGGCTAATTAGTAGGAAACAAAAAATTAACATTAACAGTAGCCTATACTGTACAATTAACATGAACAGTAGCCTATACTGTACAATTAACATGAACAGTAGCATATACTGTACAATTAACATTAACAGTAGCCTATACTGTACAATTAACATTAACAGTAGCCTATACTGTACAATTAACATTAACAGTAGCCTATACTGTACAATTAACATTAACAGTAGCCTATACTGTACAATTAACATTAACAGTAGCCTATACTGTACAATTAACATTAACAGTAGCATATACTGTACAATTAACATTAACAGTAGCCTATACTGTACAATTAACATTAACAGTAGCCTATACTGTACAATTAACATTAACAGTAGCCTATACTGTACAATTAACATTAACAGTAGCCTATACTGTACAATTAACATTAACAGTAGCCTATACTGTACAATTAACATTAACAGTAGCCTATACTGTACAATTAACATTAACAGTAGCCTATACTGTACAATTAACATTAACAGTAGCCTATACTGTACAATTAACATTAACAGTAGCCTATACTGTACAATTAACATTAACAGTAGCATATACTGTACAATTAACATTAACAGTAGCCTATACTGTACAATTAACATTAACAGTAGCCTATACTGTACAATTAACATTAACAGTAGCCTATACTGTACAATTAACATTAACAGTAGCATATACTGTACAATCAGATTGGGGTGTAGTGAAGGTTGGGGTCTTACACGATGGTCAGTTTTAGTTCCTCAATTGTTCATCTTTTATATTAACGACGTTGATTTAGGCCTAACTAAAAAGATTGATAATTTTCAAATGACACTAAAAATAGGTTGAATTAGTGATCCTGATAACGATTCATGCTCTCCAAAAATAATTTGATACACTACCCGAATGGTGCAATTATCTTGTCAGTTGATATTTAATGTAGATAAATACATGCAGTTTAGTGATCATTGGGAAATCAACAGAAATTTCAGGATATAAATTTAACAATATTTGTTTCGTCAATAATTACGCACCATATATCTCCCGTATGAGGAGATTCAATAGCTTAATGCATTCTTGTGATGTCCGATTTCATTACCCATCTCCCTTACTCAAGGCCAGGGTAGCCAGTAACCACCAGCTATATCTCAGAACAAAAATATGAAATGTGTTCACCAATCTGAGTGGTGACAGGGGGCAAGATGCAATATCAGTGGTATTTAGATGGCTAAATAACATGGAATTACGGAACTCAATTATTACATAAGATTTGGAAGTCATCGTCAGTCGTGATATGAAACCAAAATAAACAATGCAACATTGTTTGAAATCAAAGTTTTTAAAATAAATATCTACAGTAAAAGCGTGAATAACAACAAACGTAATTTTAAAATTTCACCCTTCCCTAGTAAGGCTTCACATGGATCATGTTTTTAATTTTGCTGTCCAGTGTCCATAGATTGCTTGCAAGTTACGGTACAAAGAAGAATTGCAAAACAATCCAGAATAATAGAACATTAGAACATCAATAATATTCTAACGCCTGACGACTAAGGCCAAATGACACAGAATTATAGCCAGAATGGGTTAGAACATTTAACAGAAGTAAAAGATTATTGAGGTAGTGAATATCATGAAATACATGATATGGTCAGTACTAAAGAAAGGGCACTTGGGAAAACATCATGCAACAGTTTGGTAGATATGTGAAATAGGCTACCGATTGCTACAGTAGGATCAATAACGACAGAAAGCTTAGAAACATAATTAGATAGGCACATGGCTGTGATGTGCTGATTGTTAATGGGATCCGCCGTGAATGGGCCAGTCCATGGTATAAAGACTAATATTAGTCTTTATACCATGGGCCAGTCCATGGTATAAAGACTAATATTAGTACAAAGGAGTACAAAGGAGTACAAAGGAAATCAAGCAACAACAGATCTAGTGACCCTTCTAGGTTGCTTGTCCTCCAAAACACTGAGGATCAAGTGTCCAAACAGTGGTTTAGAGTGGGTAAGGGAACATTGGAAAGGGAATTACTGCCCTGGAACTAATGTCCGTGGCAGTCTTTATACCATGGGCCAGTCCATGGTATAAAGACTAATATTAGTCTTTATACCATGGGCCAGCCAGTCCATGGTATAAAGACTAATATTAGTCTTTATACCATGGGCCAGCCAGTCCATGGTATAAAGACTAATATTAGTCTTTATACCATGGGCCAGTCAGCCCATGGAGTCAGTCCTCTGAAAAAATCCCTCTTTTATGATTTTTGTTTATGTTAATGTTTATGAAGGCCTAGTGGAATCAGGACGCGTATTTGGCAGTTTATTCAGACTAGCATTATACTATTATATTCAGAGTAGAAAAGGAGACTATTTTATTCAGAGTAGAAAGGGAATATGAAAGTCAGAGGGTAAATATAACATAGTATGTGTCCCTATAATTCCTACAGAACATCCTTAAGTTGTATAAACCCTCAAATGAAAAGCCCGATTAAACTGCCAAAATTAGTCAATCCTAATGGGATTAATGAGTATATATTTATTGATTCTCATGATAAACTGGTCTCTCTATTTACCAATGATAGTTTAGGTAAGGTATTATGTATTATATTCGCAAACAAGTTATATGCATTCACTAAGGGGGGAAGGAAGTAATAGGGGAAGATCTATCCTATATTGCACAGATAGTGGCGGGCGAAGTGGCTAGGATGAGTTACTAAACCGAACGTGGTTGGTTTTTAGGTAAACAACCGATGGTATAGACAGGAGTGGTTAATGTGCATATTATAACAAGTCATGCTAGCTTAATAGTATTTGGACAATATAAGAAAGGAGTGAATTAGTAAGTTAGGGGTGTTATTGGATGAGTAAAGAAATTAAGATGTTTTATAATGCTCGGTTAATATGAAATTAGCCAAGAGTGATATGATGGAAAGTATTACTCTGTATGATGACTATTCTATATATTTTATGCACAATATCAACTAGGACTAACTCGCATGCCGTGCGTTCCTAGGCCTCCAACAGCGCAGTTTCGACCCATGCGTGGTTCAGCTGAAAGTTTTCTTGTCTGAGAAAACAACTCTTGGTTGGGAGAGAGGTATCCTGACCAGGATTCGAACCCACTCACTCCAGGTATGTTTGGGAGAGTTAGGCAATGATCTAGATAATTTGTACGAGAGGTCCATAAATTGGCAGATGAGTTTCAATGTAGACAAATGTAAGGTATTAAGGATTGGAAATCGTAATTTATATGCGAAATACAAACTAGACAATGTAAAATTGGATAACTCAGAGTGTGAGAAGGATCTGGGGGTGCTCGTTAGTAATGATCAGAAAACAATGTATAAGTGTTAGGAACAGGGCAAATAGAATTCTAGGATTCATATCTAGGAGTGTAAGCAACAGGACTGCTGAAGTTTTCTTAAAACTATACTTAGCACTAATACGACCCCATTTAGACTATGCTGTTCAATTGTGGTGCCCTTATTACAGAATGGATATCGACCCTTTAGAGGCAGTCCAAAGAAGAATGACGAAAAAGATACATTATATAAGAAATTTATCGTATGAGAAGAGGTTGAAAGTCTTAGGCTTGCACTCACTAGAAAAACGAAGATGTAGGGGAGACATGATAGAGGTATTTAAATGGATGAAAGGTTTAAATAAGGGCGATATAGATGAGGTATTAATGCTAAAGAACGGTGACATAACCCGCTCAAATGGTTTCAAGTTAGATAAGTTTAGATTTAGGAAAGATATAGGAAAGCACTGGTTTGGGAATAGAATTGTTAACATGTGGAATGCACTGCCCAGAGCAGTAATTAGCTCCGAAACAGTTGAAAGCTTTAAGCATAAGTTCGATTCCCATATGGGTGATATGGGCTGGGTGTGAATGGGAGCTGCCTCATGTGCACCGCATTCTTACAGTTTCTTACAGTAGATCCTCTGGAAAAAGGCAAACTAGGCCTGTGTATCCAGCTCAGTACCAGTACTTGCACTGCTTCGGTCGTTCACGGTGTTGGCCCTCTATAACCCATCATCTCCAGACATCACCTTTTGCTCCCCAGAACTCGCCCCCACAACATCCTGGAGGATGGTCAGAACCTTAGGCTCGGACCACCTCCCGATCATTATCACCACCAAAACCAGACTCACCCCAGCTAGCCACAAACACACACACCAATTATAAAAGAGCTAACTGGGAAGCATTCACAAATGAGACAGAACAACACTTCACAACTCTAAACAGTACACCCATCACTAACATCAACAATGCTGTACACATACTCAATAAAACTATCCAAAATGCTGACAAGAAACACATCCCAAGAGGTAACAGAAAAAGACACAACCCCAACTTCACACCAGAAATTCAAAACCTCATCAGACAACGCGACATACTGAAACACTCCCCAGCACGCCACACACAAGACATCACACAACAAATTCAAGCACTCAACACCCAAACTAACAACAAAATACAAGAACAACAAAAACTAAATTGGAATAACTTCCTACAAACACTTGATCACAAAACAAACCCCAAAAAACTCTACAAAACACTAAACAGCATCACACTTTCCAACAGCAACACAACACAATCACATGCTGCAATCACAACAACAGACTCTACTCCTTCATGTAAACAACAAGCAAACACTCTCATCAATCACTTCTCACATGTCAGCCACCTAAAACCTCACAAAGACGACCGACGTGTCATCCGACGTAAGAGACAATTCCCCACAGACCCTGACTATACACCCTTCACCAATCACCAGACAAAGCATATCATCAACAATCTCAAGCACTCACCCGCCTGTGGCCTAGACAACATAAGCAACATACACCTCAGACACCTGGGACCACAAGGCATACAAGCACTCACTAACATATCAAACTACAGCTATTCACACAACACAATACCAGACATTTGGAAGCATAGTATCATCATCACATTCCCCAAACCCAACAAAGACCCCACGCTACCCTCCTCGCACCGCCCCATCACACACCTTTGCTCCCCCTCCAAAGTCATGGAGCGCCTAGTATTACAACTAATTACACCCGACCTACCCCTAGCTCCAACACAACATGGCTTTAGGCCACTGCACTCCACAAACACTCTTCTCACAGACCTTACACAAAGAGCTTTTGATGGCATCAACTCAGCTAGACCACCACACAGATCACTATTAGCCACACTCGACATTAGTAAAGCCTTCGATGCCATCCCCCGCCACAACCTAACAAACAAAATCTACAACACAAACATGCACAACAACACAAAAAGGTGGCTGGCCAACTTCCTAGCAGGCAGATGTGCACACGTATCTTTTGCCGGTCAGTCATCTAAAATCAGAAACTTTCCAAACGGAGTCCCACAAGGATCCGTCCTATCGCCCGCACTCTTCAATCTGTACATGCACGATATAACTACACCCAATACGCCCCAAATAAACTTAGCTTCCTATGCAGATGACATAACACTCACATGCACACACCATGACCCAAAAAGAGCAACAGATTTCCTTCAACCCTATCTCACCACACTACATGGCTGGTGCACTACAAACAGACTTAATCTAGCCCCAGCCAAATCCACCGCAACCCTGCTCACAAGCTGGACAGGAGAACACGAATACATCCCTCAACTCACCATAAACAACACACCCCTAACACATACACACACCCCCAAAATCCTAGGAGTAACATATGATACTCATCTATCTATCTATCTATCTATATGCTCAGGCCCAATCCCCATTTTGGGGGTAGCCGACTCAAGACAGAGCAAGAACAGGGAAAACACAAAAACAACATAAAACAAAAAATAAACACAGATAAAAAACACAAACTCTCACACATCCAGGTCACCCAGGAGAAGACCCAGAGACCAGGGTTACCAAGGTCGCTCCAGCACTCCCCCGGCCCCTGACCACCAGGAGAGGTTCCGATCTCGGCAGGCAGACATGCAGCGGAGCCAAAGCGACAAGCCCTCCCACCACACTTCCAGGCACACCCTTCATATTAATCGTCTCCCCGGGCCAGGCGCCTGATGGACTATTATCTAGTCCAACTTGCGCCCGACCCCTTACTCCAAATGACCACGTGTTCACTCAACTATTCACAAGCATTCTCCATTCACTCCTGTCCACCACCACTTCCCCTGCCTGATCTATAGTCATTCCTCTATCATCCAAAGCCTTTCTAACAGTCTCTCCATCTCAATGGGGGTCTTCCTGCCCTTCTATCTCCCCTTGTACCTGACTCACATATTCTCTTTGTAAGCCTTTCATCTCCCATTCGTTCAACATGACCATACCAGCTCAGCACCCTTCTGTCCACTCTGGCTGACAAATGTTCCTGCTGCCCACTCTCCTACGTATCTCTTCATTTCTCAATCTGTCTCTACGAGTAACTCCACACATACTCCTCAAGCAGCTCATCTCCATCACATCCAGCCCTCTTTTCTCCTTTTTCTTCAGAGCCCATGTCTCAGCCCCATACATCAGTGTTGGCACAACAATTCCTTGATACAGTGCACTTTTTACTTTCACTCCGAGATTTCTCGTCTTCCACATACTTCCCATTGCTCCGAAAACCTTCCTTCCTTCACACACACTCTGTTTTACCTCCACTTCCATACCTCCACTCCTGCTTATTGTTCCTCCTAGATATTTAAAACACTCTACTTGTTCCAATATTTCCCCATCCAGCCTCACATCTAGATTCACCCTATGCTCTCCCCTATTACACACCATTACTTTACTTTTATTGACGTTCATATGATACTCATGACATTCAAACAGCACACCACAAACATTAAAAAGAAACTGACACCCAGACTTAACGCCCTCAGGTCACTTGCTCACACAAAATTTGGACACAACAAAGAAACTACCACCACAGTATATAAACAATACATAAGATCAGTGATGGAATACGCAAGCCCAGCCTGGGCTTCTAACCTAGCTGAAACACATCATAAGACCTTACAGACTATTCAAAACAAAGCCCTGAAGATCATTACAGGCTGCACAGCTACTGCACCCACAGATCACCTACATCAAGAAACCAAAATCCTCAAAGTCAAAGACCATCTGGACATGAGAGGCACTCCATTCCTGGCAGCAGCCTCCACGAACCAAGACCACCCACTAAACTACATGGCAACACACCCACAGACACCAAGAAATATCAAAACAACACCCAGCACACGGTATCACACACAATTATTGTCCTCTCTCCCTCCCTGCCCACCCTGAACCAACTTCCAGAAGCACATCCATACTCATCTCTCGCCGATCCATCCACTCACTCACAGACAACACGCAGCTGCATGCACGACCTCCCGAAATCCATCCTTCCGAATCCTCCCTTCCTCGCGAGGACGAGTCCACCTGGCCAGGCTGAGATGCGGACACCATCCAGCTCTCCTGAGCTATCAGAAGAGACTGGATGACTCCGTTGTCGACGCCTGCCCGGGATGTAACACAGCACCCCATACCATTAAACACATCATAGAAGACTGCATTTCACCAACCACTTACGCCACTAACAAAGCCCGGGTGACCGAAGCCAGTGGTAAGCAGGGAGGATTTTGTGGGGGCGCTCGTTTATGGCCTTGGCCTTGCTCGAGACCTTGGGGCTGTTCGGCCAGACAGCCTGGGGAACAACAACAACAACAACAACAACCACTTACGCCAACAACACAATCTACACTCAATGAGAGCTCTGTGGGAAAGCCCGATCGTGGCCATGGCCTTCCTCAGGGACTCGGGGCTGTTCGGCCAGGCAGCTTAGGGAACAACAACAACAAAATTTTTACTATTCTGTATTTTTGTTTTATAATCAAACTTCAAATCTTGTCTTCCCCATGCTTTATCAAGATTACTTTCAAACTCCCTTATTGATTCGGAATCGACTACATACTGGGGCAGTGCGTTCCACTCATTTACCACTCTTTTCACAAAATGAGTTCTTTGCCTTCTCAAGCCTATTTCTTTCTTTGTAAATTTTCTTAGAGTGTCCTCTCGTTCTTGTTCCCTCCCGCATCAAGAAGATACCTTCACACACATCCTCATCATACTTTCCTGACACTATCTTAAAAGTCTCTTATCATATCCCCTCTCTTTCTCCTATATGCCAGTGTCGGAAGCCCCAGTGTCCTCACCCTCTACTCATAGCCCGCGTTCTTCAACGTTGGTACTAGCTTGCTAGCTCTCCTCTGCACTTTCTCCACTGCTTCTATATCCTTTACCATATATGGAGCCCACACCTGGTTCGCATATTCCAGGTGCGGCCTAACCAGCGCTGTATAGAGATTCCTGAAAATGTCTTCGTCAAGTGACACAAATGTCCTCCTTATCAGCCCTACAATTCTATTGGCTTTGTTTATCTTTTCCGCTAAATGTTCCGAGAAATTTAACTTATTGTCTATCACTACTCCTATATCCTTTTCTGCATTCACTTCCTCCATCGCTTCATACATACTGTATCCTACCTTGTCTATCTTGCTTGTCCCAATCCGCATGTACTTGCATTTTTTTGGATGAAAAGGCATTAACCAATGCTCAGACCATCCCCTCATGCCCTCCACATCTCCTTGAAGCAAACCCACATCTTCCTTACTCCTCACTCTTCTATACAGCTTAGTGTCATCCGCATACAGGTATACCTCACTTCCATTAGTTATAACTTCAGGTAAGTCGTTGATAAATATAACGAACAGCAGTGGTCCCAACACAGATCCCTGAGGTACCCCACTTGTAATTTCCCTCCACCCCGAGCCTATTCCATTCACCAGTACCCTCTGTCTCCGATCTTTCAGGAAGGCTTCTATCCATTTCGCATATTTCTCCCCTATATTATAGCTTCTAACTTTCTCTATTAACCTTTTATGTGGGACCTTATCGAAGGCCTTCATAAAATCGCAATATACCACGTCTATTACATCACCATCTTCTAGAATTTGCATCCAATCATCTACCACCTTAATTAGCTGTAGTACCGTCGACCTCCCCGGCAAGAATCCGAACTGTCTCTCACTGAAAAGTTGGTTTGACTTCATATGCTCCATTATTCCTTCTCTAATTACCGTTTCCATTAGTTGTTGTTGTTCCCCAGGCTGTCTGGCCGAACAGCCTCAAGGTCCTGAGCAAGGCCAAGGCCATAAATGAGCACCCCCACAAAACCCTCCCTGCTTACCACTAACAAAGCCCGGGTGACCGAAGCCACTCCAAGGCAGGGAGCTGAGGAGGATGCGGAAATGCCCGGGAAACCAAAGCCCCACCCAAGGCCCTGTGCCCCTCAGCAATTATGAAGGAAAAGTTGAGGGGCAAGGGAAAAATGTGATGCTTTGGCTCCCAATCTGCCAACTTCTATGTTGGCAGTAAGGAGGTCAATCCACGGAAAAGACGCCGTCACTTGAGATCTAGAAGATATATAAGTAAAAGGAACAGTCAGAGTAAGCTATGGGTATGGCAGAGATCGCTCAGCTCTCACTCTGATAGACCAGCCCATCACCACATGGGCTGGGACTAATTTCCATTAGTTTACACACAACACTTGTCAAACTGACTGGTCTATAATCTAATTTCCATTAGTTTACACACAACACTTGTCAAACTGACTGGTCTATAATTCCCTGGGTCATTTCTCTTTCCCTTCTTAAATATAGCTGTTATGTTCGCCTCTCTCCAGTCCATCGGGATTTGTCCTGTATTAAACGATACCTCAAATAACATTTTCAACATCTCACCTCCTTCCTTTATGATTCTTGGGTGTATCCCATCCGGTCCCGGGGACTTACTTCTGTTCATTTTTTCTATAGCCCTTCTTATTCTAGCATGGGAAAACTCTATTAGTTCTAGTGCCGGTGCCTGTTTGATGGGAATAGTAGGCACTGCATCATCCGACTCCACTGTTAGTACCCCCCCAAAGTATTTCCCCAGCACCTCTGCTTTCTCCTTATCAGTCTCTGCTCTACTCCCATCATCCAACCCCCCTACCAGCTCTGGGATCCCTACTCTTCTTGTTAACTTTTCCTGAATGTACTTCCAGAATATTTTTGGATTATCCTTCACATTTCTAGCAATCTCTCTCTCCTCTCCTTCACCCCCTCCTTGTCTCCCACCTTATTTTATTGTTTATTTGACTGCGTTCCAGATCCACTTCTTTAGCTTCTATACTAGACCCCCTGTTCTTTTTTAACAATTTTAGTCTTTCCCATAATCGTTTCTTTCTTCTAATCAATGTCCAAAGCTTTCTTTTCATTGGCAATTCTGGGTTCGTTCTTTTCCTCAATTTTGTTTTATCCTTATATTCCCTTACTGGTACACTTTTGGATACAGCATTCTCCAGTTTGACTCTAATTTTCCTCCACATTCCTTCAGCGTCTTCACCGTTCAAGTATTCCCCCCAGTCAATGTCCAAACACCGTCTCAGCAGCTCATAATCTGCTCTATCATACATGTATATTTTTCTATTGCTTCTATTATCCCTCTCTGTTTTAATATTGCAACTAAAGCTTATACAGGCATGGTCACTACGACCTATAGGGCTATCCACATTGACATGTTCCACTATATCCTCCTCATTGCTAAAAATCAAATCAAGTACACTCCCCTGCGTCCCATCTCTATATCTTGTCATCTCTGTAATATGTTGCGTTAAAAAACAATCTCTCACTTTCTCTATAAACTTGGCCATATGCAGTTTCCCGCGATCTTATGACCTTATGTTCTTATGTATTTGGGGTTGGGTGTGACGGGGATCTGCCTTGTGTGAGCCGATCGTCTTTTTGCAGACTCCCATTTTCTTATGTTCTTATGTAACCACTCGGCCATGAGCGGATATAAAGGAAGCCACCTTTATTCTTATTTGAAGAACCCTCGCCAACTCGGCTAAGTGATACTTTTTTAATTGTCCTGGTACTATTATGGAACCTCTCTGACATTATCAAAACAACTCGTGCCCAATAGTCAATGCCCTGGGCAACAAATAGTCGAGCGAAATCAATCCTAGTTTGTTTGTGCCTCTTGGTTAGCTTTGGCTTGACAGCTGGTGATCTATGTTTATATCCTATCTCCTTTAATATCTTGCGTATAGTTTCTGTAGAAGTTTGAAATTGCAAATGTTGCTTAGCTACCTCGGCGTTGGAGAATGGATGGTTATACATATACTGTTTAATTTCTTGGTCCTGTTATGACGTGGTTTTCCGCTTAGCTCCACTTCTATGTCGGTCTGTCATTTGTCCTTCTTCCCACCTTTTCTTGCCAACGGTAAACATCCCGACACCCCACTCTCGCTCATCCCAACCATACTACCGCGTTCAGCAGCCTTGCTGAATGGATGACTAGGTGTGATGTGGGCAAGAGAGTATTGAGGATTTTCTGATCACCCCAGTTTCCAATAATTACAACTTCACGTTTTTTTTATTTATTTATATATTTATTTTTTTACCGAAAAAAGTTCGACCTGGGAATATATTGCGTGAAGTGTTAATGCATGGTTGGAGTGGCTGTAGATATGCATGTAATCTGTAATCAGCCAATTGCCAATATCTGGATTTTGAGTGTTTGGTTGACCTGTACAGTACCCGTCCAGCTAGTAATAGACCACCAATACTAAAACAGATGTCGTAAGTGGCCTGTTATTCCAGAGGCCTATTTATACTGCTAGGTCAAGAGAGGCGCATTGTGTAAGAAGAATTGCCAAAATGTTTCTTTCCCGCCCGGGAATTATGGAACCTGTGTCCTTTTGGCTGTGAACCAAGTGCGCTAACCAATATGCTACGGACCACTGTGTGTGTGTGTGTGTGATTCTGTAAAATAGAACTTATATTATATAACCGGTAAACTAAATAATGTTTAGTTATACTCCCATATATTTCCATAGTAGACAGAATTTCATCGAAGTTAGATTCTAAAACCATGATACGGTAACGATAATTTTCTATATTCGAATGGGATCTCATAGAAACAGTAAAAACTTTAGCTGTATATTAATACACGTTCTTATCATTAATAATATTACCTGATGCAGATGTTGCAAATAGAACTACTCGTATAACCCAGCACTGCAAGATGATGCAGATTATAATATACCTGTATTATCTAAAGAGTGTTAATTAGATAAAATAACACAATTATTTACACCTCATTGTTTTATCAGGGAAATCAGCGTAGACTGTGGGTTTATAACACTGAACTTTGCCTTCCGTTCCGTTTCTTTGTGTGTGTGTGTGTGTGTGTGTGTGTGTGTGCTAATTAGTCTACAAATAGTGTAGAGTGAAAATCGATTGATATTAACCTCAGAGATAGAGAGAGAGAGAGAGAGAGAGAGAGCCTTCTAATATGATACAAACAAATAATGATAGCAATATTGTTATATGTAGCGCCCAGCATTTGCGAGTACTGTGTCTGTGTGCCCTGGCTGTGGTATCGCAGGTGGCGGTGGCGCCTGCCACAACACGGGTCTCTGCTAGACACGACCACACGGGCTTGGGACGGGAGTACAAACTAGACAGGTGCCACGTACCTAATTTTGTCGCAAAACTTAGTTGGGCTACTGTAAAGTATATCTATCTAACCATCCACATCTCTCCCTTTACCCAATACATACACACACATACATTAGTACAGATCTCCCTCGGTGTATGATTGGGCTACTTTGCTGAAAACCTGATCTTAAATAGAAATATCGTATAGCAAACCCTACAATTAATGTGGTAAATGGGGTTGCGTTCTGGGACCAGTCAAAACCCAAACCCAAACACCTAAAAACCTATGATAATATTGTAAATCAGGGCATCGGATAGTGAGGGAGACCTGTACAACAAAGACTTACCACAACACAGCCCCATCATGTCATCATAGCGGCTGATGTTGGTATAGCGCTAACAGTGTCTCAGCAAGACTCAACTAAGTCCCCCTGAAGCACCTGCACCTTTTGAATCCGCACCACACCAGCCCCCACAGTCTTGATTGCCTAATGGTTAGTGTGCGGACTTTCGGTGTGAGTACGCTAGGGTTGAGTCCTTGGAGTACAGGTTTTTAGGTGTTTGACTAAGAGGGTGTACGAGAGCGAGGTGGAAGGACAGAGAGGGAGAGGTAAACCGAAAGAGAGGTGGAAGGATGGAGTGAGGAAGTACAGTATATGGTTGGGAGAAGGGGCGTCGACTGACTGGGGACAGAGGTGCATGGGGGCGGTTCGTTCGTGGCCACCCTTTCGAGGATCACGGCGTCAGGCAATAGATAGATAGATAGGTGTTTGTGTTTGGATTTTGTCTGGTCCGAGAATGCATCCCCATTTACCCCATACATTTTAGGGTTCGCCATACGATTGTTCTATTTAAGATCGAGTTTTTCAGGAACGTAACCCAATCGTATATCGAGGGAGACCTGTACCGGTACCCACATGTATTCATTCTATCTATCTATCTATCTATCTATCTATCTATCTATCTATCTATCTATCTATGCTCAGGCCCAATCCCCACTTTTCCTATTTTTATTTTTTATTTTCTATTTAATTCTATTTTATTATGATTTTTTTTTTCTTTTTTTCTTGGGGGTGGTGCCTCAAGACAGAGCAAGAACAGGGAAAACACAAAACACAACATAAAACAATGAACAAACACAGACAAAACACAAATTCACACACATCTAGGTCACCCAGGAGAAGACCCAGAGACCAGGGTCACCAAGGTCGCTCCAGCACTCCCCCGGCCCCCTACCGCCCGGGGAGGTTCCGATCTCGGCATTACTTCATTGATTTCATTAGTTAGGTTTATTTGTAAATTAATTGTTGGGTTGGTGAAAACAAATATGAAATAACACGGTAACGGTAGCAACAATCGTTTTTATGGTCCCCTCTTTCTCATGTTTAGCCCCATTAGTTTTTAGATTTTAAGTCGTTCAGCCCGTAAGTTTGGCGATTTTATTACCTTTCACCCCATTTAGTTCTAAATTTTAAGACCATTTGTGCTATTTAGGTGTTGATTTTTCCTGGCGAGCGATAGCGTGCCTGAAAATTATCTTGAAAGGGGGTCGAGGGAGTGTTTTTTTAAGCTTAATGGAGATCTAGGGAGGAAACTAAAAAATATATGAATATACAAATTCATATTTTATCACCAACCAACTTTGTATGAAGCTCAGTGGTCTGGTTAATCTGTTCTACATAACTAACTATATATTATACTGTATTACACACAGTATAGTATAACTTTGTATGAAGCTCAGTGGTCTGGTTAATCTGCTCTACATAACTAACTAACCAGGGCGGGTGCCCAACTCCGAAAGGAGTTGAAATAGGGGAGCTATCCCTCCGCCAAAGGCGGCTTTCTAGGGCCTTTCCTAGCTGATGCCGAGAGGATTGGGTTCTAGTCATGTGGTGATGAGCTGGTCTATCAGAGTGAGAGCTGAGTGATCTCTGCCATACCCATAGCTTACTCTGACTGTTCCTCTTACTTCTATATCTTCTAGATCTCAAGTGACGGCGTCTTTTCCGTGGATCGACCTCCCTACTGCCAACCTAAAAGTTGGCAGATTGGGAGCCAAAGCGTCACATTTTTCCCTTGCCCCTCAACTTTCCCTTCATAATTGCTGAGGGGCACAGGGCCTTGGGTGGGGCTTTGGTTTCCCGGGCGTTTCCGCGCCCTCCTCAGCTCCCTGCCTTAGAGTGGCTTCGGTCACCCGGGCTTTGTTAGTGGTAAGCAGGGAGGGTTTTGTGGGGGCGCTCTATGGCCTTGGCCTTGCTCGGGACCTTGGGGCTGTTCGGCCAGGCAGCCTGGGGAACAACAACAACAACTAACTAACCAACCAACTTTACCTCTAAACTCAATAAATGAAATCAACAAATACATGGATGGATGGGACTCGTTAGCCTTGGTCGGCAACTCATCTAGGGGAGACAACCTTATACAAATCCGGGTGGATGGGATTCGTCAGCCTTGGTTGGCAACCTGTCTAGGGGAGTAAACCTGATACAAATCCGTACTGCTTACCTAAGGGTAAGGCAGATTAGTGGATGGATTAGCCGAAGACCACTGTAGAAAAATAGTGATAACAAGATACACAGAGGGCCTCGGAGTTGGACGGATCCTAAATTGAGTGGTCAATCCTGTAAGTCCTTCACTAAACTGGCTCGGGTTGTCCCTCTCACAGGGAATAGGTCTGCTTGGGGGCATTCTGTGTATGGCCACCCTTGTAAGGGGAGTAAGGCGTCCGGGAATAGATAGATAGAGATAGAACAAATACATGTGACACTCCAAGGACTCGAACCTAGGACACAGGTCTCCCTCGATTTACGATTGAGTTACGTTCCTGAAAACCCGATCTTAAATATAAAAATATAAAAGCAAACCCTAATACTAATGGGGTAAATGGGTATGCCGTCTTGGACCAGCCAAAACCCAAACCCAAACTCCTAAAACCTCACTAAAACATTACGCTTTCCATAATGCAGTTGGGACGAGTACATGATTAGATTGATATCCAAAATTCGAAAATGGATATTAATCGTGATCGTGTACTCAACCTTTAACTGTGTTGGTGGTGTAATGGTTTAGATGCTTACGTTCTGGGTGTGGTGTCCCGAGTTGGAATCCCGGGAGGACCATATGCTTTCATTAGTTTATTCAAGTGCATTGGGGTTTGTAGTTAACCTCTTCACCACCATGATGGGTAATTTTCATCATATTCTGGTTACCATTAGACGATTTTCTTTAGTTTGTATACTCAACCTATACGAATGAAATGTTTAAATATGATCTCAATGAACCCTCTTAATAACATAGGTCCTTCTTAAACTGTATAAAATCAACTAATTCTTAGCCAGAATCAAAGGTAAAAAGACGTCATGGTAGTGATGATGGTTAATGGTAAGAACGAGGTGTTACTTAAACCTATAATAATATGGTAAATTGTGGCATCGGATAGTGAGGGAGACCTGCACTAACACCACAAACATTACTACCCATGTTACAGTACTACCACAGATCCTCCTAAAGACCTGCACTAACACCACAAACATTACTACCCATGTTACAGTACTACCACAGATCCTCCTAAAGACCTGCACTAACACCACAAACATTACTACCCATGTTACAGTACTACCACAGATCCTCCTAAAGACCTGCACTAACACCACAAACATTACTACCCATGTTACAGTACTACCACAGATCCTCCTAAAGACCTGCACTAACACCACAAACATTACTACCCATGTTACAGTACTACCACAGATCCTCTTAAAGACCTGCACTAACACCACAAACATTACTACCCATGTTACAGTACTACCAGAGATCCTCTTAAAGACCTGCACTAACACCACAAACATTACTACCCATGTTACAGTACTACCACAGATCCTCCTAAAGACCTGCACTAACACCACAAACATTACTACCCATGTTACAGTACTACCACAGATCCTCCTAAAGACCTGCACTAACACCACAAACATTACTACCCATGTTACAGTACTACCACAGATCCTCTTAAAGACCTGCACTAACACCACAAACATTACTACCCATGTTACAGTACTACCACAGATCCTCCTAAAGACCTGCACTAACACCACAAACATTACTACCCATGTTACAGTACTACCACAGATCCTCTTAAAGACCTGCACTAACACCACAAACATTACTACCCATGTTACAGTACTACCACAGATCCTCCTAAAGGGGAGATGGTTCACTTTTTGGGAGATTTTTGCATGTACAGTATTTCGACAAGTAATAAAAAACAATTAAAAAACAAAATAGGGTATACTGTATTCATTATTTTTCTAGTTTCCTCCCTAGACCTCCATCAAATTAAAAAAAAAACATCCATTAGATCCCCCTTCTAGATTAATTTGTAAATTTTTCGGTAGGCCGGTTCTTCCAACATTACAGGCTCACTATCGTTCGCCAGGGAAAAAATCAACACCTAAATAGCACGAAAGGTCTAAATATTGACGGCAAAATGGGGCGAAAGGTCTTAAAATCTACTAAAAAATGGGGCAAACATCTTACATCTCAACATCTGAAAACTAATGGGGCTAAACATGAGGGAGAAAGTGGTCCAGAAAACTGGCCCATGTCCCCTTAACCCTCCCCACCCGGGCTGACTTTCTAAATGACGGCACTCCTATCCGGGCGATCTGGCTAAAAAGCAACGTCTGTAAACATAGGCCTATCTCTGTTAATTCAATATCTAGAGCATTTAAACAAATCTCAAATTGTAGCCCTTACTTGTATCTGTAGACTGGCGTTGAGTAGAGATCTCTAGCTCAACTGGTTCAGGTGTGATGACAATTTTAGTGGAGACCGCTTTTGTCGCGTATTTACCTAGATGTGTCCGAAAGCTCTACCGAGGCCCCGGCTACGACGCACTACTGGACTCGTCGCACCACCCGCAATGAGGGAAAACCGTACTAAAAATCCAGATGGCGCTGGGGGTCTTATTCAAATGACTATCGTGTGTGATGCGCCATTGAGGTGTTTTGAGGGCTTTCGTGATTTAAGAGGTTTAATACAGTTCGCACACTTATGTATGACACATAGTTGTGTAGTATATTTTTACTAGATTCATAATATGATGGTTATATACGCGTTAATGCAGTGAATATATAATAATTAACATAATTTGATACATAAATATCAGCTTCCTGAACTAGAAATTTAGTTTCATCTAATGTGGTGTAATAGGCTGGGCGAAATTTTAATACTCATTGAAGTATTGTATTTACTTCCTTTTTAGTTACTAACAAATATGTGTTTCAGTAGAAATTGGCTGAACATACGGTATTATATTCTGTAGCTGTAGCATTTGGCAGGTTGAATGTCTGCGCCTGCGCACTATAGTTTCTTTCCTACAAAACAAGCTATCGTGCGCTTTTAAGTTACCAATTTATAATCCACTATCAAATCGGGCAGCTAAATATGTTACCGGCTATATTTCTTATTAGACCAGGGACAGGAAATCAATCAATGTGAATCAGAATGTCATAGAACAAAGTGGCAGCAAATTACATACGTGGAGATGCAGGAAATTCGAAAAAGATTATGAAAACAAAAATGACAACACTGCCTTTTCCACGGGCGACGGTTTAGGTGGTCAGCTGACCGCGGCGGGATATACATACACAGTGTTGCCAAGGTCTTCTTTTGTTCGCACCATTGGGCTAGTTAGGATTCGTTCATAAGCGTAGATTTTCGAGTTTCCATTTCTAACGATATTCTTGATTTACAGTGTGATGGGGTGGATAGCCTCTGAAGTATTATCCTAACTAACTAAAATTGAGGAAAGCGGAATTGGGCTGGTTCTATATACGCTACTATTAAAGTTGTAGAGGTGTCGAGTGTTGAGTATAGCTAGGCTACATTTCATACAAACGTTCATCATGGCTTTCTGTTGGTTGTACTATACATGTATGGTAGCCTATGTGGTGGTGACTGTACTATACATGTATGGTAGCCTATGTGGTGGTGACTGTACTATACATGTATGGTAGCCTATGTGGTGGTGACTGTACTATACATGTATGGTAGCCTATGTGGTGGTGACTGTACTATACATGTATGGTAGCCTATGTGGTGGTGACTGTACTATACATGTATGGTAGCCTATGTGGTGGTGACTGTACTATACATGTATGGTAGCCTATGTGGTGGTGACTGTACTATACATGTATGGTAGCCTATGTGGTGGTGACTGAATAGCCTAATTAAGTGATTGTTTGTGAGGGGGGATTGGGACATTGATGCAGATTTGATGAGTGCATGATGGTGATAATAATGTATGTGGTATTTCATTAATATTTAAATGATGTGACACGTAGGCCACTACTCATACAGTAGGCTATATGGGACTAGGCCTAGTTATATTTGGGGAACTCATAGTATCATGCATGCATGGCTGTTAAAGATAAACATATCAGAAAATGTGTGATAGGATTAAAATAGCTGAAATTGTCTGTTGTGCAGTATTAAGTGATTGGGGTTCAATGTTATTTTAATACCACAAATTTTGTTGATATATTTGAAGATAGATATTTAATCTATATGCTTTAAAGATCATAAGAAAATTTGTTTTAACCCTCGGCAAAACCTAATAACAAAGTATGGTACTAAAATGTCTTTTTCGTAACAAGGTTGTCAATACGGTACCTCCAGTTATCGATAGCTCTAAAGATCATATGAAAATGTGTTAAACCCTCGGAAAAACTAATATAAAAGTATGGTACTAAAATTTAATTTTCGTAACAAGGGTTGTCAATACGGTACTTTCCCGTTATCAATGTACAATCAAAGCTGAAGATTGCAGAGTAAACACCGTAGACTTCATCGACCTTTCTTTCACCTTCGTATAATCGACAGCCAATTTTTTATTTTTTATTAAGGGTACTCAACCAGCGGGGGTGTGGGGGCGGCAGCCCCACCCATAATACTAGGTTAGGTTAGGTAAGGTTGTTAGGTTAGGCTAATGTCTTTTCAAATCACTATCGGGGAGCGAGCGTGTCTCAACATCGATCGATAGGCCTAATGGGGAAAACAGATTTTCCCGAGATTTCTAATTAATTACAAACACTATATATTGATGCAAATGACCAATTTTGTTTATAAAAAACACTCGGAAAATTTGTGGTATTAAAATAACATTTTTCCGTGATTGTGCTACCTTTGGGCGAGTTTGGAGATGTGATGTGCGCTGGCAACCTTGGAATACACACACACACACACGCACGACACAATCTATAACTGAAAATTTTACTTTTATTAACCCCTTATTGGCGGCGCTCTACTTAAGTCGTGCACCAATTTGCAGCAAGTTAGGAGCATTATTAAGGCTTTTAACCCTTAAAGAGCGGCTCACCACATAAGTCGAGTTGAAAAAACTGGCAAAAAACAGGTGAAAAAAGGGTGGAAATCGAGTGAAAATGGGTGGGATAGTAATGATCCATACGTCCGACATCTGTGGCCTCCCGGCCCACACTAACTCCAGTTCCCCCACCGCGCGGGAGGATGACAGTGTAACCAATAGTTCGCTAAAAGTGAGCAAGGTAGCAAAATCAGCTAAACTTCCATCTTCGAGGTAACACTGTCAGTGCTCCACGAGTGCTACGTAGCTGTATGTGGCGTCATTGTGTAGCGATTTCCACCTAGTTTTCGGCGCAATACAGTTCCTTTCATACTGATGGTTGATATAGCAGTCAGAACGGCCTGAAAAGGCCCAAAACGGCCACAGAGGGCCCGCTAGACAAGGGTTAAAGGGTTAAAATCGAGTGCAAATGGCCGGGAGCGCAGCGGGCCAGAAAGCCGACTCCCAGGGCTTACCGCCGCCCATTAACTCATATTCCCTGTGTTCTCGAGAGGCCGGCAGTGTAGCCAGTAGTGAGCATAGCTGGGAAAAATATACCGATATATGCTAAACTCCCATGTTCGTGGCATAACTGCAAGAGAACCACGAGTGCTACATAGCTCGTTCTGGTCTCATTTTGAAGCTTTTAGTGCCTAGTTTTTTGCTAAATAATTTTTTTCTTCATGCAGATGCTTTATTTATCATGCAGGAGGGCCTGAATATGCCCAAATGAGCCCAAAACACCCCGCTAGACAAGGGTTAAGGCTATAACCCACATTATATTAAGATTTCCATCTGTGGGAAACAAATATCTACCACCATTACTGCTAATGTGCACATAGATGCACAACTAATGTCAAATTTAACAAAGTAAGTTAGTGGGGAGGAGATGTTAACTGTCTGAGATGTTTCGTTTAATGACTATTATGGGTAGCGAACACTGGCATCAATTTATAATGCGCTTGCCAGTTCTGAAAGTAGTTTATAATTGTATAATCTAATATCCAGTAAAGTGGCTAATGACAATTATTTTATATGTTCATCGAGTTTTTATACATATTATTATAATTTTTAGGACATGGATGTTGATATCATTGATGATATTTTTAGGACATGGATATCTATTGAAATATTAACAGGACTACTTTTAGGGGGCTTACCATGTGTTTGTGTAGGCCTAATAGAATAGTTTTTATTTATCATAAATACTTTGTATATTGGACAATGTACTGAATAGAATTTGAGAGTAATATATCTGTAACATTCATGACTATAGAAATCCAGTAATATTTTGATGACTGCGATTTTAAAAATTCAATTCACTCGATGGCAACAGATTTTGGTTGGGTGCGAACCGAAGGCGGGAAAAATAGCAGACAAATTTTGTATTTCCCCCCCAATATGCCGGGAAGCGATTTGAGTGTTTTTATTGGTTTATTTTGCCATTTATAATCATTATTATGTCATTTTCACTCAATAAAGTTACTTTTGTGTCTCACTTGTACTTTTATTGTTATAAGTATATTCTTAGTGTCACTTTCACTGGACTATGATAATTGATAGTGTCATTTTCACTTGTATGTATTGTTAGGTAAGCTATAATATAGATTTTAGTGTCACTTTCACTTGTTCATATTGTTATGAAGGCACTTATTATTAGTGTTATTATTAGTGTTATTATTACTGTTATTATTAGTGTTATTATTACTGTTATTATTACTGTTATTATTACTGTTATTTGTGTCTCTTTCACTTTTACTCATTATTTTATATTATTATAGCCTACATTTTAGTGTCACTTTAACCCTTTCAAGCTCCAATACGCATTTCCGTTCTGTTTTCTGGCTACTATTAGACGATTTTATTCAGATTAGTAACGGTATACGGAAGTCAAAGGGTTGATTGAGATAGTATTTACCCTTTTAATACCCACAGATCCTTCCTAAGCTGCATAAAATCATCTAATAAAAGCCAAAATAAACTGCTAAAACGCGTCAGAGCTTCAACGGGTTAACTGTCTTTGTCACGGGCACGAAGGCTGGTTCTTCCAACATTATAGGCGCACTATTGTTCGCCAGGGAAAAAATCGACACCTAAATAGCACGAAAGGTCTAAATATCGACGAAGAAATGGGGCGAAAGGTCTTCAAATCGACTAACTAATGGGGCAAACATCTTAACATCTAAAAAAACTAATGGGGCTAAACATGAGGGAGAAACTGGTCCAGAAAACCGGTCCATCCCCCCCCTTAAGCGTCAATAAGAACTGTTTTGGGACCTGATTTTTTTGTGTGGTTTAAGGGGAGATTTCCACTGGAGGGACTGTTTTCTGGATCCCTTTCTCCCTCGTGTTTAGCCCCATTGCTTATGAGATTTTCAGACTTTCGCCCCACTAGTTTGGCGATTTTAAGAACTTTCGCCCCATTTCTGTCAATTTTAAGACCTTTCGGGCCAATTAGGTGTCGATATTTTCCTGGCGAGCGATAGCGAGCCTGTAATTTAAGAGGAATCGGCCTTCGGCCGGGACATTTTTCTACCGAAAAATGTACACATTTATCTTAAAAGGGGGTCTTGGGGGTGTAATCGTAAGCTTGATGGAAATATAGGGAACAAACTAAAAACCTGGGTATAATCCTGTGTAGCGGGTAGACCTGTACTTATACCTCAATAACTTGGTAAGGTTACAATATATTTTGACATTTTACATTCATAATTAGTCCACTAATATACTAGGTTAGGTTAGGTTAGGTTAGGTTAGATATATTGTTCAATGATTCTTAGTAAATAGGCATCTGAAAAACAGTTCCACCCGCTACGCAGGATCTTACCAAAACCTCCCCTTAATGTGTAGGCGTCGGTAGAGTTCCCCGCCGCTGCACTCCCTTCCCCTGCCCCGCCCCGCCCCGCCCCTAACCCCCCCGCCCCGCCCCTAACCCCGCCCCGCCACTAACCCCGCCCCGCCGCTGCGCTCCCTTCCCTCGCCCCGCCCTTAACCCCGCCCCCGTCAATGTGATGAAGTCGATGGGCTTTGTGCTACAGCTCGCACATCGGCCCCTCCCAGGTCCCCCCGGCACGTTCATCGTCCTCGTTGAAACCAGAGAACACAGAAATATTGTCTATCTATCTATCTATTGCCTGACGCCGTGATCCCAGAAGGGGTGGCCACGAACGAACCTCCCCCATGCACCTCTGTCCCCAGTCAGTCGACGCCCCTCCTCCCAACCAGCACCGCCTTCATCCATATACTTCCTCACTCCATCCTGCCAGACCTATGAGAATTCCGTATGGAGCTCAGTTGTCTGGTTAATCTGCTCTACATAACTTAACTAACTCACTCCATCCTTCCACCTCTCCTTCTCTGTCCTTCCACCTCACTCTCGTACACCCTCTTAGTCATTCTCTGGCTTCTCATACGTTCCATATTGTCCATCATATAATTATCATCATCAGACTGGTTGTCACTGTTGGGGGCACTCACTCCCTCCCCCTCTCTTTGTTATGGTTCAATAGACCAGAAAGTAGAGAATAAGGTATGACCCTAATGATAATGCAAAACTATTGAACACACTTTTTTTTTTTTTTTTTTTTTTTTTTTTTTTTTTTTTTTCTTTCTATATTCCAACTTACTTCCTCTCGGGCATAGGCTGAGAGCCTTAACATTCACCGCTTTACAATGAACAGTGAAGCCTGTGAGGTCTTGTTCCAGTCTAGGGAGTGAGACATGTGAAGCACGTAGAGTACAACGAGCACCTGCCATCTTGCCTTCACATGAGGCACGGTGCTCACTCATGGCCCGAAACGACCCCATCTCTGAAGCCACCTCGTTCCCGTGCTTCACTGTCTCACCCCCTACACTCGGACTCTCACACTTACACACACACAACGCCACCTGTTGAGCAGATAACTCACCAGGCATTGCACCCCTATAGCATATTTTGAATATGGGAATATTCATTCCCATGAATATGGGAGGTGTGGTGGAGTGGTCTTGCCACTGGCCTGGTAATCCAAAGGTCCCGGGTTCAAATCCCGATGTATCAATGGGAAGATATTATTGGGATGGAATTTGTGCTGTACCTAGTATCAGTGCATTACCACAAGCCCACCGAAACGTCAATAAAATACCCTCATTGTTCCCTGATTAAATAGCACTGTATGAATATTCCCATATTAAAAATATGCTATAGGGGTGCAATGCCTGGTGAGTTATCTGCTCAACAGGTGGCGTTGTGTGTGTGTAAGTGTGAGAGTCCGAGTGTAGGTGGTGAGACAGTGAAGCACGGGAACGAGGTGGCTTCAGAGATGGGGTCGTTTCGGGCCATGAGTGAGCACCGTGCCTCATGTGAAGGCAAGATGGCAGGTGCTCGTTGTACTCTACGTGCTTCACATGTCTCACTCCCTAGACTGGAACAAGACCTCACGGGCTTCACTGTTCATTGTAAAGCGGTGAATGTTAAGGCTCTCAGCCTATGCCCGAGAGGAAGTAAGTTGGAATAAAAAAAAAAAAAAAAAAAAAAAAAAAAAAAAAATACAGTGCTATTTAATCAGGGAACAATGAGGGTATTTTATTGACGTTTCGGTGGGCTTGTGGTAATGCACTGATACCAGAAGCGCGTTCAGTCTACCCAAACACGCAAACGGGATAGCTCTACTGAACGTGATCGCCTCTGATTCGACGAATCACGTTTGTGATTGTTTGCAATCAGACGGCGATCACGCTAACACTCCCTGGAAGTGACTAGCGAAGCTATCATAACAGTAGGCCTAAATCTCTCCTCTACATTATATTATCATAATTAAGCTGAATTAGCCTCTCTCCATGTTATTTATGTGTCGCAATCTCTATTATAAGGTGGCACACCTATAAAAATCATAGTTATCATGACCATTTTGCTATATATAACATAAAACAAGCAGCTTTGAGCGCAAGTCTCACAGCTACTTCGTCAGGCCTTCAGTGCGGTAAGCGTAGCCTAGTTGGTAACGACTTCGCTTTTAAATCCGTAAGCCTACTCGCAAGGGTTCGAGGCTCGATGAGCTAATGTTTTTTTTTTCAGTTATTATTTAATTTGTATCGTTATATATTGGTAATGTTACTATGCCAATGATGTATTGTAATGGGTTATAACTTGCTGTACAGGTTTTTGAGCATTTGTCTATATTATTGATTGATTATTATGTTTTTTATGCGGTTTGTATTTCATTGTTATAGTTATATATCGGTAATGTTACAGTTGTTACTATGCCAATTGAATGATAGCCTATATTTTAACGGGTTATAGCCTAGCTTGCTGTACAGGTTTTTCGGCGCTTGTCTATTATTGATCGATTACTCTATTTACATTTGTTAAAAACAATTTCTTAGGCATAATTGCATCTAAGTATGATAGGTCAGTTAAGCTATGTTTAGTAAGGTAGCCTATCCACGCTATAGTTAAATTTTCAAAGGTAATCTAATGGTTAACAAATAATATTTATGAACCTTCCACAAATATAAGCTTGCAAATAGCCTATATACACATAGATCGTCAGGAAAAGAAAGTATGCCTATACATACATTGCCAGGAAGAGATAATATATATAGGCTACTATTTAATTCAGCCTGGCTACATAGCCAGGGAAAGAACAATATATATAAACTATAGAATTTAGCCTATTCATAGTCCTACATCGCCAGGAAAAGAACATCTAATTTTTATTTCCCCAATAGACTAACGGAGAATTGTTTGAAAATTACACGGGGAATAAGGAGCTACCTTTGCCAGATAAGAACCGTAGTAACTTTGTCAACATTTCCTTATAAGATTATAAGATATAATAGCCTGATGGTAGCCTAGCCTACCGTCTGTCTTGAGCTTGAACAAGGCTGCCGACTGTAGCTGACAGTGTGACTACCTTAGCCAATAGTCTATATTGATGAATAATAATATCCAATATTAAAATGTATTGATTTGACAAAACCATTTGACTTTGATTGAAATTAATAGACCGAAGAACCACTGTAACAGGCCTAAAACCTTCGCAGACATCGCCAACAAGATTTGAATTTCGTGCTCATAGCCACTGACCAATCAGCGACGAGAATCAATGTTTGCCTATCAATGTCATTCAGTCTGCGCGATCATAAACAGGATAGCTCAAACAGAAACAGGATTGCCTGATAGGGTAGACTGAACGCACTCCAGGTACAGCACAAATTCCATCCCAATAATATCTTCCCATTGATACATCGGGATTTGAACCCGGGACCTTTGGATTACCAGGCCAGTGGCAAGACCACTCCACCACACCTCCCCTGCCATGATGGGATGGGAGATGGGCCACTTTTCTGGACCACTTTCTCCCTCATGTTGAGCCCCATTAGTTTTCAGATGTTAAGATGTTTGCCCCATTAGTTAGTTGATTTTAAGACCTTTCGCCCCATTTCTTCGTCAATATTTAGACCTTTCGTGCTATTTAGGTGTCAATTTTTTATCTGCCGAACGATAGTGAGCCTGTAATGTTGGAAGAACCGGCCTTCGGGCGGTACATTTCGAAAAATGTACAAATTAATCTAGAAAGAGGATCTAATGGATGTTTTTTTTTAAATTTCATGGAGGTCTAAGGAGGAAACTAGAAAAATAACGAATACATTAAAAAATCGCCCAAAATGTGAACCATCTCCCCTTAACCCTCCTGGCCCAGGCTGGTCTTCCAAAGGACAGTGTGGGCTACCCGGGCGATCTGGCCGAAAAACGTCTAGGTCTAGGCTACCGTATTTTTGTTTAGTTTAACTGCTAGAAATTTCCCACGCATCTATAAACGTAGTGCAGTTTCCAATCTGTAGACTGGCATTGAGTAGAGCTCTCTAAGTCAACTGGTTCAGTTGTGATGACGATTTCCGTGGAGCGAATTTTTCCGCGATGTTGACAATATCTGAGCTTTTCAGACACTAATTTCGTCTGACGTCACAACAATAACATTGATCCGACGTCTCCTTATTGTTTTCGGAGGTGCGGTGACGCAACGATCGGCTTTGTTTACATGCGTCGGACGCATGGCGTTCAGACCAAGCTGAATAGGCTTGAAAGCTTGCTGCCTATTAACAGGACACCCGGGCTCCTGCCCTTCTTTTGTGGTGTCCTTTTAATAGGACACCCGGGCTGGAAGGGTTAACACCCCAGCTGCGGGGCCCGACATATGTCGATCGAGAGAACCATGGCCATCCCTGCGGGGCCCGATATATGTCTAAAGAGATGTTGAGCACATTATTGGCTCTGAGAGAGAGTCCACACATTGGGAGGACGATAGGCGGGCTCTGACCGCTCGGCATGGACCTAGTCCCTCCACTGACGTAACCTCCGCACCATCCCACACCCCAGGCCTCGCGAGAACAAGGAAAAACTGGGGAATTTACCGTATTTTAGGGTTTTTCCCCTCGTGTTGCAACATAGTTGCAAGAGAACCCGTGGTCGTACAAGGACGATTCAGGTGTCATTGGAAAGCTCTATTATCGCCCTTTCACGGATACATAATTGTATTATGCTTGTTTATGCATGAAAAATAGCATGGAATGAAGCTCGTTTAGGGTAAATATGCCCGCCAGGCAGGTAGTAGAAGATACAAACATCCCCGTCCGTAAGGGGTTAAAAGTGTATGTTATTTGGTCTCTATATAATCTGTGAATCATTTCCGATATGATGGAATTAAAGACAAATTTCCACCAACTCATCAGCAAAAATGACACAAGTGTCAATTAAAAACATATTACAATATTTCCCCATCATTTTGTGTAGACACTTTCAAGGCGAAAATATACCATGGGAAAAAAATAAAATAAAGAAATAAAAAGCAAATCTTCCGACGGTCGGAAGTTCAGCGCTTATCTGGAGAAGATGGGGGAATATCTTTTGTTGACTTATTTCTTGTTTATCTGGAAGGATATTATATTATAGACAGACGAATGAGGAATTACATACAAAGAGAAATAATAATCATCAAAGTATATTTTTATCAACATTCTTAATCATTTATATACAGTATACCTAGGCTTGGGCCGCCACTCCTGTATGATTCCGACTTTTCCGTGTTATGGCCGACTTTGGAACTTTTGGGGTTACTGTGTCCAAACGAATCCGTGTATATAAAATGAGTGTATATCGAGACATTAAATGGTAAATTTCTTTCCGTTTTCACTAATGAACATTTGGCAGAAGTCCGTAAGGTATATAGCGATAGTATAGAAAATATGTTAAGTACGGTTACTATAAATTGTTGTTGTTGTTCCCTAAGCTGCCTGGCCGAACAGCCCAGAGTTCCTGAGGAAGGCCATGGCCACGATCGGGCTTTCCCACAGAGCTCTCATTGAGTGTAGGTTGTGTTGTTGGCGTAAGTGGTTGTGTGAAATGCAGTCTTCTATGATGTGATGGGTTACTATAAGTAGAAATTATGTGCTTAAGGAAATTGACAGACTGAAACCTCAGAAATCGCCTGGTCTTGATGAGGTATATGCTAGAGCATTAAAAGAATGCAGAGATGAGTTAAGTTACCCATTAACATTTCTATTTAACAAGTCATTAGAAACAGGTTTAGTTCCAGAAGCTTGGAAGCTTGCAAATGTAGTTCCGATCTTCAAAAAAGGTGATCCATAAATCATTAGCATTCAATTACCGTCCGACTCCCATTAGTCTCACATCAATCATATTAAAGCTACTAGAGTCAATTATGGCTAGGAAAATTAGAAACCACTTAGAAACATTTAACTTAATCAATTCTTCTCAGCATGGATTCACTCGGGGACGTTCTTGCCTTACTAATTTGCTTAGCTTTTTCTCAGAGGTATATGAAGCAGTAGATAATGACAAGTCATTATTATGTTCTCTCCACCAACCAACTCTACTCCTAAAATCGATTAATGAAATTAACAGACACATGTGGCAGTCCGGGGATTCGAACCCAGGATGCTCACACCGAAAATCAACACACTATGCACTGCACCACGAAGACAGTTATATTTAGACTTCAGTAAAGCTTTCGACAGAGTCCCTCATGAGAAATTGATGAGAAAGGTTGAGGCACATGGAATAGGTGGGTCGTTGTTGGGATGGTTTAGGTCATGGCTAATTGGTAGGAAGCAGAGAGTCAGCATAAATGGTACCAAGTCAGAATGGGGAGCAGTCAAAAGTGGTGTCCCCCAGGGATCTGTATTGGGTCTTCTGTTGCTTGTTAATTGTTATATACATAAATGACCTTGATTTAGGTATAACTATACTCTATTTTTGTCCAGCTGATCGTAAATTGAATCCCTTATTAGCTGATTTCTCGATACTTAATGGAAATATATGAAACTACTATGGCTGTGTGTCATATTAATGCCAAGTTTTCAGAATAACCATCATCTTTCGCTACAATTTCTAACTTATAGCTGAGTAACAAAGATAGAAACATGACAATTTAGGCTCAGCTGGAAAAAAATAGACTTTAGTAGGATAAGTAAATTTGCAAACAATACCAACATTGGGAGAACAATAGATTCAGATAGAGACATAGGGTGCCTCCAAAGGGATCTAGATACCTTACACGAATGGTCAGTAAATTGGCAGATGAATTTTAACATTGACAAATGCAAGGTATTAAAAATAGGGAAGATGCATACAAATGTAAAATATAAACTAGCTAATATGGAATTAAAAAACTCAGACTGTGAGAAAGACCTAGGTGTGTTTGTTAGCAATTATTTGAAATCTAGAAAACAGTGTATAAGCGTTCGTAGCAAGGCAAGCATGATTCTCGGTCTAGGAGTGTGAGTAACAGAACTACTGATGTTATCTTAAAACTTGATTTGTCATAGGTGAGACCCCATATGGATTATGCTGTTCAATTTTGGTGTCCTTATTACAGAATAGACGTAGATTCCCTGGAGAGAGTACAACGTAGAATGACAAAAATGATCTATAATATTAGAAAATTGCATATGAAGAAAGGTTGAAGAAATTAGGCTTACATTCGTTAGAGAGACGCAGAGTTAGAGGGCATATTACGTATATAGCTCTTTAGTACTTTCACGGATATATAAATGTACAGTATTATGTCGACTGACTGACAGCGGTGCATGGGAGCGTTTCGTTCGTGGCCATCCCTTCAGGGATCACAGCGTCTGGCAATAGATAGATAGATTACGCTCTGGCTTTTGCTTATGCATGAAAATTAGCAGGGAATGTATGGTAATTTTAGGCCAATGTGCCCGCAGGTGGAGTGTTAAACATGTACAAAGAACCCTTCAAATACCGTGCTAGTGCCATGAAATGTCTCAAAATTGGATGACACATAGAAAATATTAGTATCTCCCTATAGCCTACCACATCCTTCACTCCTCCCTCAACTTGACCTTTTATTTTATTTCATTTATTAGTCCATGGTTTCATGAAAAGACAGTACAGTTGAAATATCTATTTAGTAGTGGCCCCTCCATCATTGATGATATGCCTATTACATAATAGAGCCCTTTCAAGCCCTTGCGTTAGCTGTTTGAACCAACTGCCGCAGGGAGAGAGAGAGGGACCACATCGTAAGGGTACGCTTATTCTCTTACGGAATCGCCATTATGATTGGGTACTCACTACGAAAAAACTTTGTAAAAAATAAAATAAAATAAAATATTAGAAATACTATAAACCAAGCTTCCCAAAACTTGTGGATGTTTTCACGTGCGGAGTATCCTCCGTGAGACGTTGCTCCGTGAAGCGTCACACCGTCTTCCTCTCCCTGCGTCCGGGCTGTGTGGACGTGCGAGACCGTCTCTCTTCATTCTGCATTCGTTCGCCTCTTAGTGAGTCTTTTGCTCATTTGTATCTATCTGAGATGTTATAGAATAGGGTTAGATTAGTGAGAACGGTCGTCCCCATTGGCACGGTCGCAGGAAGTGTGTTTAATATAGTGTGCAATATAGTAGGGTCATTTGCTTGGAATCCGTGACCATTTTGTTCCTACCTTTTTCTCTCGATGGATTTGACAACCTGAACCATTTTAAAGGAAAATTAGCTCCTGTGCCCCTCTGAAAAATGACGGCTAACTCTGCTAGAGCCCAATATTCAAAATGGCCGCCAACGCCATCTTGAAAAAACATGAAATGTAATATCTCTGGCATCAGATGAGCTACAAGGACGAATGAGGTGTCCTTTTTCACTAATTCTGGCATTACAAATCCACTGGAATGGTTATTGTATTGTATTGTATTGTATTGTATATTGTATTGTTATTGTATTGTATTATACTAATTGTACATACTAATCTGCCACTTCACTGTCACTACATGATTCACTGTATGAGCCACTATCAGAATCACTGTCCTCACTTTCGCTGCTATCATCACAGTTGTTCTCTGCCTGCGGATTTGTAGGTAGTGGTATGGATGGGGGAAGTGGGGGCTGGGTTGAACGGACAGGCAGACATAGGGCATTTACAAGATGCCATCCATGGCCGATCGGTGAGGGGTGACTTTGGAGCTGGTAATGCTTTTGCAAATATGCAAGATAGTTTGCACGCTCCAAGTGTGGACGGAGACTGTCCAAGTCAGGCACAAGTCGGATAGTGCTTTTTTTCTTCTAAGCTCTCCACTTCGCAACCCTCGCATCTCCCAGGGTCTTGCTTTTGGTATCACCATAGACATATCGAATGACAAACCGCTCCAAATCACTGATGACCTGTTCTGTGACTAGGAGCTGTGTACCACATGCTGCTAGCAGGTTGTGTGCCTCTTTAGACTTCTCCAGACGATCTGCGATGAGCTTCTTGCTTGCTCCATAGAAGCCAGAGTTGTGGTCACACCCAGTGAGGACATGAAGTGGATGGATGCAGCCATTGCCTCACTGCACAAACATCGGGCATCGATAAGCTGACGTTTGCGTTTCACACACAGGATTCCTGTCTTCTGAGCAACATATGCCACTTGCACGTAGTTGTCTGTGTCCTCTGTGTCAAGAACGACAGCTGCTATGTAGCTGTCTGACCGGAGCACACTATATATGGTCAGCATTGCCGTATCTGCCTCTGCATGGGAGCATGTGAGCTCTGGCACAAGCTTGCCTGTGGTGAGATTCTTTGCAGTGCTGCCAACTACACAGTAGATGATCTCGGTGCTAGTTGTTGCTGCTGTTCTCTGGAATTCCGTTTGAAGAAATGCCTGAAGGCAGATTTTGTTCTCAGATTTACCCAGGAGAGCATGGAAAACTTTACTAGAAGGAAATTTATCTTCTGTCTTCATGAAGACATTGCTGATTGGCAGTTTTTTTTGGCGCAGTATTCTCTCACTGTCCTTGATCGTGTAATTCTGATCATATGAATCATTGACGCAAATGATGCGCTCAGCATGCTTGTGTCTCGTTAGAACGAAGTGCACCAACTTCTCTGCATAATCTCCCCAGGTACACAGTCGACGCTCGATTTAACGGACCCCGATACAACGGATGTCGGATTTAACGGACTCTGTCCATAGCCGGACAATGGACCCAGCAACGGACAAAGTGAAAAAAAGTCCAGTAATTGGCTGGCGCAGCGCACCAGTTTCCCGGCAAACCCCTGTATTTCTATGGTTTTTATTTGTTTATCTCGGTAATGAAAGAACATTTTTATTAAAAAAAAATTATTTGTATGTGCAATATGTAAGGAAAGACATAAAAACACCTGGAAAGTTAAAAATCTTAATTTTCGAGGCATATTAGTGCAAAATCGGCGATTTTCGAGAGCGATTTTCCAGCAACGGACATTTTCCAGCAACGGACTCGGTCTCCCCCCTATTAGTCCGTTAAATCGAGCTTCGACTGTACTTGGTACCGTCTCCCTTCTCTCTGTCTTCAATGGTAGGAGTTGTTAGGCGCCAGATGAGGCCCATATCAATAATAGACGTGTATACATCAGGCTCTGGAATGACAGTCATAGTTAGTTTTTGTTGAAGCTTGCTTTTCTGTGCCTTACGGATGGTTCCATTGACGTTGAAGATGGAAAGGCACTCGGCTGTAACACGATGCTGCAGGACTTCTTGAAGTTTGAGGGCACCACTCGTTTCAACCAGTCCGAGAACAGAGGCCAAGGCATTATGCTCCATTTCCTCAGTCTTTCCCTTCAGGTTCTCACCATCTGCTTTCTTCAATTCCTGAGTTGAAAAGTTCAAACGCTTGCTACGGGGAACTCTGTCGTTGAGAGACTTGGTCTTGGAATACACTCTCTCATTCAAGAACTGCTTCAGTTTGCTTGTGCCATCCTCCTTTGCCGATTTCAAGTCGGCAGCGAGAGCGTCTGAGGCTGGGATTCCTGACTGTAGGGATCGAAGTGTCTTGTTTGTATGGTCAAATGGATCACACTTGAATTCAGTGAGACATGCGCTTATATCCTGTACAGCTTGTTCATCCTTCTTCATTTTACTCGACGAGCAATCAGCATGCTTCCCTTTTCCTTGTTTCTTGCGATTAGCATGGCGATGGACCTTTGTTCTCACCCGATTGATGTTATTCACATTCCGAGTGTTTGAAAGGATCTGCTTTTCATTGTTCAGAATGGCCAACCAACCAGACTTCAGCTTAGAGCCCTTATTCATTGTTGATTCTATCCATATGTCGAGGGGGACACACGAATATGGTTTTCCTGTCATTGACTGTGCAAACATACCACTCTCCATGAATGCAGCCTGATCGACAGGAAGGGTATCAAGCACTGCGGTGAAATCGGGGAGATGCCGACCATACTTGTCATTATCATAGATTTGCATCAAAGGAAGCATGAGGTTGAGTGAGGACTTGAACTCAGTCCAGTTGCTTGTTCTGATTGCATGGATATTTTGAGTTAGAACCTCAACCATTTCCATGAATGACATCCAGTATTCTGCTTGTGGGGCACCCTCAAAGTCCTTGAAGAGAGCATCAACGAGGTCCTTCAGCTCAGCATTTCTCTCTAGCTCTGCATGTTCATCTGCAAGTTCCTGTGCATCAATCGGATGTCGAAGCTTGGCAAGGGATGCCTTTACTTCTTCAGATAGAGGGGAATCTTCCAAACGTTTGTCTATGACATGGTGGACCAGAGTCTCGTAGAATAGTCGCAAGCAGCGAACCCCACGCTTAACATGTTTTCCACGAAGGGCCTGATCAACAGACCTGTCTGTTATAACACCAGCTGCCACCAACACATCTGAGATGCCAGATCCCTTAAACCTCTTGTATATAGTGTAGATGAACGACATTTGGATGTGGAAGGGTGCCATGAATGGTAAGATTTTGCTGAACAGCTCAGCATTCTCACTTTTCAACTCTAGCATGAGCACGTAGACAGGATGATCACCAACAATTATTGCAAAAGGCATCTTTTTTTCTTCAATTGATTTTGCAAGCTTACACATCACATCATTGAGAATTGTCTTACTGTGTGGGTTGGGATAGGTCATGTGGTATATTGCTCGACTCTTCTCATCTGCATTTGACATGCTGGCGTGAAACCCTGAAAACCCAGGCACAGTCTGTTCTGGTTTAGGTCTCGTTCGGTCATCTTGTGCCCTGGCCAATGCATGGATCACACCACAAATTCTTTGCACCGATGTGTCAGGAGGAGGAGTACTTTGATCAGCTGGTGGCTTCCTGAGAGGTGGTTCCCCACGCTTCGCTGTCATGTATGGGTTGACTTTTTGCATTTCACTTCCGAGCTCTTTGAGAGTTGTCGAGAGGTTTGATGCAAAGTTGGCACCGGGAACTGGTCTATCCTCGTGATTCTCGGAAGGAAGTTCTGTATCAAATGATTCTGGCTGCACAAACATGACATTAGTGCGGTGTGACTGGCCAGCACCGGTCAGTGTGTCGCTCTTGAAGTCATCGTTGTCGACTATAGCGATAGCAGGCTTACCCTCAGCTAGTTCGAAGGGGCAATCAGATGAGCACTTGAGGTCAATGACCACCCAAAAATCTTGCAGCATAAGTACGTCATTGTAACTGATGCCCAGTCCATCTTTGTGCATTATGTCGACTATCTCCCTACTCTTGGTCAGTCCATGTAGCAAGACAGAGATTTATCTCAAATGCAGTGCGTTTTCCAGTGATGTAGCTTGTGAGGATAGATGCAATCGATCGGACGGATGAACTGTCATCAATTGCAGACTTATTTGGGTGTTTCAGCCATGTGAGCAGCTTCAGCAGGAGCTCACTGAGGTCTTCTTCTCTCTCCAACTCGTGTATATATGGGAGCCAGGGAATAGTATTTGTCCTGATGACTTGCTCTTTGAGTCGTGCCAACATTCATCACCAACTGATCATTGCTGACACCCAATGAAGATATTGCCGCCTCGATGTATGTACCTGCTGCTGTTGTATCATATACCAGTTCACTCACATTCTTTTGAATGCGTTCATGAAATCTGATGTCTTCCCCAAATTCATTGACGAGAATTTCCTTTAAGTAGCTGGATTTTACTACTGAGTTATGTCCGTGATTTGAGATAATGCACTTATAGTCCAGCAGCAGGCCTTGCAGTGTGCGAATTTCATGGTCTTTGAAGATGACTTGACGAATATGATGAAAGAAGAGAGCTTGGGCCTCTCGGAGGTGTACACGCTGCAGATGTTGAGTGCTTTCATCTGAAAGGGGCTTGTGGTCGCTTACATATTTGCGCCAGCACGCACGATGGTAGCGGATTTCCAACCCAAATGCTGTTTGACTATCTGGGATGGATGCAATCAGAGTGTCAAGTCTCAATCTCATGACCTCATCTTCCAGACGGACAGTATGTAACTTGAATTTAGTCCAGGCATCTACTGTTGATAGGAGTAAAATCTGCTTGTCACGATCACTACTCTTGTCATGCACCACACACATAGAGTCTTATCGTGAAGGACACCCATACTGGAGCGGAGCCTTTTAGGTGCACTGGCCTCTGGGGAAGGGTCTTGTTGATCTGATGCTTCATCTCTTTCAAGACGTTCCTCGGATTTGTGTTTGCGTTTTTCGGCTTGAGAGAGCTTGCGCTTGCTGGATAATGATGCGTAACAAATGCTATGCATGTGGTGACCCTTTGGTCCCTTCTCCCAATCCACATTTTCATGTATATGTTGAAACTTATCAAGTTCTTTCCATTGTAAAGACTTTTCCCGGATGGATTCCCACTTCTCAGGTGTAATGTTTTCCAAACGATCATCTGCGGTACATCGCTTACCACAGAGAAAAATTCACTCGTATTCATTTAATGTCTTGTCTGGTAACTCTTCACTCTCTCTTCTATTATCCATTATTTCGGTCACTTCACAAGTCGGCGATTTTCATCAGATGGGCATGCGATCCATCTGAAACAGTAAAAAAGTAATATTAGATATACACCGCAGGCAGAGAACAACAGTGATGATAGCAGCGAAAGTGAGGACAGTGATTCTGATAGTGGCTCATACAGTGAATCATGTAGTGACAGTGAAGTGGCAGATTAGTATGTACAATTAGTATAATACAATACAATACAATATACAATACAATACAATACAATACAATAACCATTCCAGTGGATTTGTAATGCCAGAATTAGTGAAAAAGGACACCTCATTCATCCTTGTAGCTCATCTGATGCCAGAGATATTACATTTCATGTTTTTCAAGATGGCGTTGGCGGCCATTTTGAATATTGGGCTCTAGCAGAGTTAGCCGTCATTTTTCAGAGGGGCATAGGAGCTAATTTTCCTTTAAAATGGTTCAGGTTGTCAAATCCATCGAGAGAAAAAGGTAGGAACAAAATGGTCACGGATTCCAAGCAAATGACCCTACTAGGATCCAGGCACACTGGAGGAAGTTGCTCTATATTTAACCTTAAGTAATGACTTCAGGTCTGCTACTCTACAGAATTAACATACCGGTACTGAACCTCATAGTGCAGTACAGTACCGATATTCCTATACTGTACTGTAGCAACATATATACTGTACCGGAAGCTAAATGATGTGAGGCATGGTAGGCCTACTGTACACAATTAGGACAGTGGTTTTGGTAACACAGTAGTTTGATGACCACTGTTTTTGGTTGAGGCAGTGCTGTGAACTACATGATAGCAAGCTGGGTATTATTTAATTTCTTTTTATTATGTAGCCTATGTACAGTAGCTTATATATATTTATGTTACTGTAAGGTATATATGGACCCCAGTATGGTCCCCTCTGTACTGTGTGAGTCTGAAATAAAGTATTATTATTATTATTATTATTTACCCTTTTAATACCCACAGATACTTCCTAAGTTGCATAAAATCGTCTAATGATAGCCAAAATAAACTGCTAACACGCGTCAGAGCTTCAAAAGGTTAACCCTTCTGTGCGATGGCGTCATTTTCCTTTTATTCTGGGTACAATTATTTGATTTCTCCGCTTAGGAAGGATCTGGGAATTATAGGGAAAATAAATATAAATTGTTCTCCTTTGATCCCAAGAAGTTAATACTAATCTGGAAAATAATTTTATATGTTAATCAAAGTTAAGTGTATTAACTTTACTTCAACGTCTTGCACCCTTCAGCACAATTTCGTAATTTTCATTCTGTTTTGGCTATCATTATTTGACTTTTCTCAGCATTAGAAGGGACTCCGGAGAGCTAAAGGGGTAAACCTAATCTGATTTAACCCTCTAACTCCCACAGATCCCTCCTAATCTGCATAAAATCCTCTAATGATAACCAACATACAATGACAAAGGGTTTCAGTACACTGAAGAGGTAGCTGCTAGGTCTATTTTGTATAAGTTACGGGTAGGTTGGTATTGTGGAGCTGTGATTATCCCTGGCGAAGGTAAATTGGGGTTTTCTGGATAATGTGCTGTAGCTCCTGTGTGCCAGACTTGGTATACCCACCCACATAGGTCATAGGCCTTCCTAGGTCAAACACACGGATATGAGCCCCGTAGTATTAAAGTGCAACTAAATATCGTTGTTTTGATCAGTCTTGCCTCAATATCAGACCTTGAATACTTTGCCTCTGAGCCGCTTGACCTTATTGTCCCGGTGCGTCCCTGTGACCTTCCACAGTCTTGACAGGACGGTAAGGTAGAACCAAAAGATTGGGACACACCCTGTTGAACAATGGGTCAATAAGGTTGATTTTGTTAGGAAATGTGGTCAGTAAATTTAGAACATTTAAGCAAATAAATAGTTCATTTTTAGCAGCAATATCACATGGGTAGCTTGTGGCAATATTTTGTACTGTAATATTCGGATGATCACAGATATACCTGGCTAGGTCAAGACAATGGAATGCACAAGAATGAATATAATCATCTTGTAGAATGATCTTATTGCTGATTATGCTGCCTGGAGGACATTTTGACACCAGGTATTCTATTACTTGGCGAGGGGCAGGGGCAGCCAGGCTATCAAAATAAATGTATGAATCATATAGATCCCTATAAAGAACGGTTGCGTGACTTGTGTTTCCAGAGAGCCGTTCATATAGGATAAAACCATGTTCCCTATGGAGGGTGTAATCATGGATGTTAGCCAGCGAAATAAACGAAAAGCGACCTTCCAGCCTAGGCGAGAAATTCACAACTTGATGAATTTCACTTATAAATAACACCCTAACATTTTCTATTCCCTTAATGTTATCCATCAGAGCTTTGGTAATATGTACCCTCGGTGTGTGTGTTGGACCAGCCATCATAATACAATTGTAAGAGATCCCAGCGCTAGGCTGGGAAAATTACGTCTGCACTTTATATTGCTAGTGCGTGAAATGGGGGATCCGGAGTACGGACCTGCATCATAAACAATTGGCTTATTCACATATGCTTAAATATCAATAAATAATATAAATTCTGGAACGGTAAAAATGTAAATATTATGAATCTTTGTTATTCAGTTGAAAATGTAGCAGGAAATGTGTGATAAGTTAACTAAACATTTCGAGAATAATTAACTTCCGCATTTATTAAATAGTTACCCATTTAAAATTTTAGTTCTTTAACGCGTATCTCCTTAACCATAAAAGAAAACGAAGTCGTCTTCCGGCAGTTTATGGCTAACTACACTAATTTTGTACAGTAACTTCACACACACACCTTAAATGACATCGTTCCGGGAATGTTTGGGCTTGTAGGCCTACTGAATGGTGATTAAATAATACAGAAGAAAATTACTTTCCATATTGGAAACTACAACTACAATTTCATTCATCCACATAGCCTATTCTTTGTCGGAAAAATTTCGCCACATTAAAGATTATAAGACATTTTCACCTCATTAGTTTGGCGATTATAAGACGTTTCGCCTCATCCAGATGTCGATTATTTATGGGGCGAGCTATATCGAGCATACACTTTAGTAAAAATCGGTCTTTGGTCTGTACGTTTTCTACTGAAAAATGTGCAAATTTAGCTGGCAGGGGAGTTTGGTGGAAGACCTTGACGCAGCTGAGGTAGGTTATTGTTATATTAGGCACTGATTATTCGTTATCACAGGTGTTTATTATACTTTGGCCATCAAATATTAGGTCTTGTGTCACTTTCACTTAGTTATATGCTTTGTAAACGTTTTATATACAATTTATTGTGTCTTTTTTCACTGATTTATATATTTCTATAGGTTCTAATCATATGAATGTCACTTATTATATACATTTATGTGTCACTTTCACATCTTATTATGGTGATATTGTATTTGTATCAATTTTCTCATAATACATTTGACTTTTGTATTAGAATAAATTGTTTTACTTCCACTTATTGCCTATATATATACATATTGTCACTGTCTCTGGTACTTTCACTATGATTAGAACTCCTGCTTGGAGTGGTAATCAAAGAAGCACCCTTCAGCACAGAGTGGCACCTTGCACTCCACACACTCCATGGTGGACTTTTTCTCTGACCTCGCCCTCAGCCTGGTGTTGTAGCAGACATGGCACCGCTTCTGCTGCTTTCTTCCTGCTGGTGTCAGAGGCAGAGAAATGAGCCTGTGCATATTCATGTAATATGCACAGTGCAAGCGGTCAGTAGCGGCAGGCCCAGCATGTGCCACTGCCCTCTGTGGCGTACCATACTTCTCCAGGAGCTCCTTCAACACCTGCTTTTGGAACCTCCGCAGGCTATTGAACTTCCTGGGTGTGTTCTCATTCCGAAGCTTGTATATATTGTAGGTATTCAGAATGGACATGTCCACCATGTGCAGAAAGAACTTTTTGTACCATCTGCACGAGGTACGCAGACAGTCAATGAAGCCTATCTGCATGTCGGACTTGTCCACCAGCCTCATGTTGATGTAGTCTAGGTCAGCATCGGGCTTGGTCACCCTGGCCTGGGTGCGGCGATCCACCTTGCCAGTCTCCACCATTTCCCCCTTGTGGACGGTGGTCAGGAGGTTGACCTTCCGCTGGTCGTGCCAGTGGATAGCCAGAATGGGCCCCGACTTCTTCCGGAACACATCGCCTTTCTTGGTCTTTGGAGGGAAAGGTGGCATGCCCTTCCTTCTCCATCGTACTGTGCCTACAGTCCCCGTCTTGCGCTCATGGAGGTACTTTGAGAGAGTGGGGAACGTGTAGTAGTTGTCCGTGTAGAGGACGTGATTCTTATGGAAATAGCGGTCCATCATGGCTTGCACCACTGCTCCGCCAAAGCCAATGACGGGGTCCACAAGCACGTCCCCTTCCTTCCCACTGTGGACCAGGAAGTCCAGGACATAGCCAGTTCGGCAGTCGCACAGCACAAAGAATTTTATGCCAAAGCGATGTCTCTTTGAGGGGATGTACTGCCGGAAGCTGAGCTTTCTCCGGAACAGCACAGGAGACTCGTCAATGACGACCTTGCGGAAGGGCTTGAAGTAGGAGGAGAAGCGGTGTCGCATCATCTCGTACAACGTCCTAATCTTCCACAGCTTGTCTGGGCAGTGGACGTCGGTGTTGGTGACAAGATGGAGCGCTGCGAGGATGTCAAGGCACCGGTCGCGAGACATATATTTCCCGAAGGCAGGGGTGGATATGAGATCATTGGTGATCCAATAGTCAGGCAACCTATGCTTCTTGACATGAGTCATTAGCATGGTGAGTGCCAGGAAGACCATGAACTCATGATGAGTCACTTCGGTCCACTGTCTCATGTAGCCCTTGGTCACCTTGTCAAACATGTGGACCTGGAATTGGTGCTGCTTGTTTGTCAACTTGATGACAAATCCGGTAACCTCATCAAAAAAGGCCTAAAAAAGCTAATGTGGTGGAGCATTGGGGCCTGCGGGAAAATTGGGGGTAATTCCTGAACCCTCCTGTACCTCATCAAAACCTGGCACATCAGGGTTGTAATCTTCCCCGTCAGCCAGGTCTTCCCACTGGAAAACGTAGAATGGGTTTTGGCGACGCACATGAGGAGCTCCAGGTGGTGGCCCAGCACGCCCACGGCCAACTCGGGAGGCACGCGCCCTAGGGCGGCCAGGGCGGGCCACAGCACGACGCCCCCGGGCGGAGCGGATGGGTTGAGGGTCGTCCATGTCCATGTAGTCGTCGTCAGAGTGGTCATCTTGCCCTGACGGTGGACCTATATAGTCATGGCCAGAGTCATCTGTGAGGTGCCCTTCATCGTCAGTGTCCCCCACATAATCTGGCGGGGAACGAGTGATGCGTGGGCGGTGTGCGGGGGGGCGAGGTGGGGAAGGAGTGGCAGGTGAGGCTATGTCCCCCCGAGGTTCTGGGCTCCTTTGCCTGCGACGAGTGGCAGGAAGCAATGTTCCACTGTCACTAGGCCCAGGTATTGGTGATGCGAGCTCAAAAACTTCGTCAGGCACACATGTTGAAGGCTGGAGAGGTGGGGAGGACCGTGGGGAAGGTTGCGGGGGTGTATGGCTGGGGCCGGCAGGGGTGGACGCCGCGGGAGCCTCGAACAAAGCCCGCCTAGTTTGCTGTCCTTTTTTGACATATTGCCTGCCTTTCCCCTTTTCGGCAGCAGTATGTCTCCTGTCGGGGGACCTAGGAGGCAAATAGGCCAAAAGTGGGGGGTCCTCAACCCTTGGCAGTGGTGGGGGTGGTGGGGAAGAATGGGGTCGCCCGGGTCATCTTGGGTGGGTTGGGTAGATAAGGGAGACAATGGCGGGCGAGATGAGTCACCACGCTCACCCTCACTCACAGCCTCATCCTCACCAAGTCTTTTTGCTTCTTCCCTGGCTACCGCGGCCGCCTTCTCAAGTACCTGCTTCTTATAAAAGCGTAGCTTGAAAGGCGATTTAGCTGGCAAAGGGCTTGGAGTCGTGTCACTCAAGTGAAACTTGGAGATTGACCTTGAGCTCTCCCACTCACTCACTTTCCCCACTTCACTCTCTTCACCTTCAACAGCTTCTGTGAAAGCTGTTACATCACCTTCATCACTCATGTTCACTCGCAAATCCCCTAAATTGCGTACCATTGTCACTGTCATCGCCATAATCACTCTACTTATAATTTGACGATTTATCACCATCTTCATCATCAACAATATGCTCTCCTTCAGCACGCTCATAAAGTCTCAATGTCTCCTCAATACATCCTGGAGATAACACATTTAGGCGGTGTCGTCTGCGTAAGACGCGACGAGCTTGGGCGGGCGTCGTAGGGAGCACGGTATCGGACACAGCGGAATCACTTATTGGCGTACTATCCATGATGGCGTGTGGGGTAGAGACTGATGGCGTGGCGTAGTTCATGTCTGGTGGCGCTGTCTACCACCCCACAACAATAAAAATTTACGCGCGCCATTCGAAAGCATATACGCAAGCACCCGGAGCCTCGGAGCCCTACCAGGTTCCGCGGGGGGTGTTTGTTATGGGTGCCTCAGAGCCCAACCGGGTCTGGAGGGTTAATAAGTGTTGTCAGATATTTCACAAAGTTTCGGACACTGACTAATAACTCTGAGGGATAAGCACTTTTCCCAGTACAGTACTGTAACTATAAAGGTACCAATAACACTTTTTGAGTGAAACCCTCTGGAATCTATGACAACACTTAATACCCCCGATTGTACGGTTGCGCTAATAAGTCATGTCTCAGCTGTCATTACGTTTGGCTTGCTCTGTGCTGTATTGATGTCCATCAGATGTTGAATAGGGTGGGAAAATGAAGGAACATGGTTGTATATCTCACTCAAAAAGAATAAATCATATGTAAATATTGCTGATACCAATTATTGATCAAAACGTAATTGGTGCCGAGACATCACTTATTAGCGCGACTGTACGTGCCCCAACAAGACAGACAGACGGGGTAAATACAATACTACAGGTACAGTCACGATCAATAGATAGATAGATATTTTTACGTACAGTCAAGAACATAAATGCTGCGACACCTACCTGATAATGTTCGCCCTTTTGTCTCCAAAGGAATTGCTAAACATTGTATTCAAATTAACAATGATTTCTGTGTTTCATTCTAGCTACCATCAGACGATTTTATTCAGCTTAGTATAAACCTCTTGTGATGAATGAGTTGACGTTATCTGGTTGATATCGCAGCATTTATGTTCTTGACTGTACGTAAAAATATCTAACTGTCTATTGACGGACACCTTACTCCCCTTTGAGAATGGCCATACATAAAATGCCCCCAAGCAGACCTATCCCCTGTGAGAAGGACAACCCGTGCCCGTACCCAAAGGTAAGCAGTATGGATTTGTGTAAGGTTTACTCCCCTAGACAGGTTGCCGACCAAGTCTGACGAGTCCCATCCACCCGGTAAATATATACACTATGGAAATTCCTAAATAGAAAAGTTTAGGATATTAATATATTAGATAAAAATTTCCTATTTTTATTTGGATCTATATAAATATCAACTTCTTATAACCTAATCATCCCTAACTAACTTATTCCTTAATTAACACCTTCTGTACCGCCGACGTCTTTTTAGTTCTATTCTAACTATATTTAAACGGTTTATACAGTATAAATAGGGCCTCAAGCAAGTAACAGGCTTCGAAGTATCTCACTTAACCCTTTTAACCCAGTGGTGATGGGCTCTGACTGTTCCTTTTACTTATATATTTTCTAGATTTCAAGTGACGGAATTATATCCAGGGATTGACCTCCCTACTGCCAACCTAGAGGTTGACAGATTGGGAGCCAAAGCGTCACATTTTTCCTTTGCCCCTCAACTTTCCCTTCATAATTGCTGAGGGGCACAGGGCCTTGGGTGAGGCTTTTGGTTTCCCGGGTGTTTCCGCACCCTCCTCAGCTCCCCGCCTTGGAATGGCTTCGGTCACCTGGGCTTTATTAGTGGTAAGCAGGGAGGGTTTTTTGTGGGGGCATTCGGTTATGACCTTGGCCTTGCTCGGGACCTTGGGGCTACTCGGCCAGACAGCCTGGGGAACAGCAACAACAACCCTTTTAACCACCACAGATCCTTCTTAAACTGCACAAAATCGTATAAATATATCCAAAATAGAATTAAAAAGACATCCCGGTAAAAGAGGGGTTAAGAAATTCTATCATTATCTGTTGGTCAGTATTTTACATTACTGTATTTACATTACACAGTCGCTCACATAAGTTATCCCTGTGTGTGATTATTATGCAGGGAAGTCAAATTTGTAACACATATTAACTTAAAGGTTAGTTTTGGGGGGCCTATTTATAACATAATTACGGGGACAGTGGTTAATTTTTGGGGGGTCTATTTATTTATATACGGTCAGTCCCCCCAATACACGTATCCTCAGTCCGCGTTTACCCTAATCCGCGTCGAGGGGTCCAAGTGTCAAGGATACGCAATAGGCCTATTAATTGCGTATCCTGGACACTTGCTAAGCATTTAATTTTAAGGCTAGCAATGGCTATTGTTTGTTTCTATTATTGTAGACCTATTATAGCCTTCATTTAGGCCTACAACCCTTCGATTCTAACAGAATTCGTAATATGTAGGCATTAGGCCTATTTCTCTTCCATGTGCGTTTATTTGAATTTATATGAACATTGAAGATCGATAATAGAAGTTGGGACAGCAATTGGGCGTTGGAAAACTTATATTTTCGGCACCCAGTTGTATTCTGGGTAGGCCAACCGAGAGACAAACATCTTCCCCCTGCAACATCTCGCAAGCAAGTAATATGAAGAAAGTTAATAAAAATAAATGAAACTGCCATCGTTCAAAGAACGAACTACTGGATACGAGAGTGCGCCAATAATAACAACAACAACAGCTGAGCGGCGCCGGCCTAGTCTTTGTTTATGTTTATTGCCGAAAATGTGAGGGTCTCAGGTGGGCTGCCGCCCATATGTATTTTTCTCCATAAGTTATGTTATTCCTATTACGCGAATTCACAATACACGACGCACTTTGCCGCCCATATAGACGCGTTTTTGGGGAACTGACTGTACAGTACTGTATTCACATTGAATGGTTTACGGGTTGAGGAACTCCAGTTGTTCGCTGACCTCCATAAATATCAGTAACCTACACCTTATCCTATTAAGCACATCATAGAATCCACCACTTGCAATTTTAAGGCTATAAGGAATTTGGAGTCATAAACATCGATGTTAAACAGAGATGCAACAATAACTGAGGTTTCCGATGGATGATGATTTTTTTTTATTTGAAATAGAAAAAATATGGTTATTGTGAGCGCTTGTGAATCCACTCTGAGGATTGGCACTTGAAAAATATAATGCTGTCCAGTACAAGCATATACAGTACAGTAAAAGTCCTGTAATCCGAATAGCAGGGGACCGGGCCTCATTCCGATTACCGGATTTTTCGGATTATTGGAATTTACCCCTATGAACCTGTGTATTAATGGCCTGACAAAAATCTGAACACAATATAGGCTATGCATATCTTACAGTTTCTTACAGTAGATCCTCTGGAAAAAGGCAAACTATGCCTGTGTATCCAGCTCAGTACCAGTACTTGCACTGCTGCGGTCGTTCACGGTGTTGGCGGCGGCGGTAGCAGACGCAACATTTTTACTATTCTGTATTTTTGTTTTATAATCAAACTTCAAATCTTGTCTTCCCCATGCTTTATCAAGATTACTTTCAAACTCCCTTATCGATTCGGAATCGACTACATACTTGCACATACATATGCACAATATAACGCTATACATCCAATATGACACATAATGGTAAACATTTAAAGTGATTTCATGAACATATGATATGTGTGTGTACCATTATGTGTTATTTGGGTGGGTTTTGGGTGGCCTAATGCCTCAAAAAGGGGACTTCGGGACTTTTTGAAATTCGGACTATCGGGTGAATTCGGATTTGGCCTCATTTTAAAAAATTCGGACTATTGGGAGATTCCAATTATCGGTCGTCGGATTATCGGACTTTTACTGTAATAAATTATTATTATTTATGAATATACTGCAACCAAATTTTAGCTGTCTTGATAGCGTAATGCATAAATACGCGGAATTTCAATGTGAGTATCCTAGGTTCGAGTCCTTGGAGTGCCACATGTATTTGTTGATTTCATTAGTTAAGTTTAGAAGTAAAGTTGGTGGGTGAAAAAATATGAATGTATGTATGCATTATACTCAGACACATACCCCATATCTGGAGGTGGCCGACTCGAGACAGACCTAACAGAGAAATATATGTATAAATATATAAATAATATAAAACTCGCACACATCAAGGTCGCCCTGGAGAAGACCCAAAGACCAAGGATCACTATAGGCAGTGCCAACGAACTGGACAACATTTTCGACCCCTGACCTCTTCGTAACTCAAAATTACCATGAGCAAACTGGCTGTAAATATCCACACCTATTTCCTGGTGGACTCTTCCCAAATGATAGAAACATCAGCCCGATTGCTTTGATTAATTTTGAGTTATAAGAAGTTAAGGGGTCAAGATTATTGTCAAGTTCGTTGGCGCTACCTATAGCAATCCAGCAATTGACTCCTGCCTGGGTTGTAACACAGCACCCCATACTATTAAACACATCATAGAAGACTGCATTTCACACAACCACTTATGCCAACAACACAATCTACACTCCTTGAGAGCTCTGTGGGAAAGCCCGACCATGGCCATGGCCTTCCTTAGGGACTCGGGGCTGTTCGGCCAGGCAGCTTAGGGAACAACAACAACAGCTAATTTCTCGATAATGGAAAAATATGAAACTACTACGTCTCTTCATCATATGACTTCACAAATTGAATAGTTCCTTGAATGTGACGATAGTGCGTTGCTATGTGCGATTAGTTCCTTGAATGTGACGATAGTGCGTTGCTATGTGCGATTAGTTCCTTGAATGTGACGATAGTGCGTTGCTATGTGCGATTAGTTCCTTGAATGTGACGATAGTGCGTTGCTATGTGCGATTAGTTTGCTTGGGAAACAGATTAACTTGCTCATGTAGTAATGTACACCCTATGTAGTGGATTGTGTTCTTTTATTTATAATATTATTTTGCTAAAGCGTTGTTTCCACACAGCGATTTTGATAAGTTCTTTTGTCTTTTTGCTGTGTTCGTCTAAGCTTTGGTTTGTTTATTTTACAAGTTTTACATTATAATTAAGACCAAGTTTCAATAATTAGCACTATATTTGGTATTATACAGTACCTTCAAGTATCTTCCATGTGTATATAATACAGTACCGTTCCCTCCTATTGTGTAGAGAGTATAATTTAAATTTTCTTAACCTCCCAATATGAGTCTTGTTGGAGATTCTTCAGTTTTCTGGTGAATGTCCTTTGGATTTGTTCCAGTTTCTGAATGTCCTCCGTTCTGTCAGGGGACCACAACTGGCACAGATATTCCAGTTTGGACAGCACTAAGGACTTCCATAATGGGATTAGATGGTCAGGATCTCTTGATTTAAAAGTTCTTAGGATCCAGCCAGCCATTTGCTTAGCATATTTTGTGTCTAATTTGGCTGCTGTTATTTGCCTATGCTGATAATATTACTGATGATGACAATAAATCATGGGGGTGAGGGGGGAAAGCCCCCCTCAAACCATTATTGTATCCCACGGCTGGTAACAAAACAATTTACCCAACACCTGGCTGTGAGATACAATAATAGATTGAGGAGGGCTTTGCCCCTTTCACCCCCTATGACTTATTGAATTCATCTATCTATCTATCTATCTATTGCCTGACGCCGTGATCCCCGAAGGGGTGGCCACGAACGAACCGCCCCATGCGCCTCTGTCCCCAGCCCGTCGACGCCCCTCCCCCAAACCAGCACCGCCTTCGTTCATATACTTCCTCACTCCATCCTTCCACCTCTCTATCGGTCTACCTCTCCCTCTCTGTCCCTCCACCTCGCTCTCATACACCCTCTTAGTCATTCTCTCGCTTTCCATACATTCCATATGGCCGAACCATCTCAAGTTGTTCCTTTTCACACTTTCCAGCACATCTACCTCCACACCACACCTCCTTCTTACTTCCTCATTAGTCTGTCTATCCCTCCATGTAACTCCGCACGCACTCCTTAAGTAATTAATTTCCACTGCTCTCACTCTTGGTCTGAGTCTCTCAACCAACATCTATGCTTCGCTTCCGTAAGTCAGTGTCGGGATTACCACACTGTCATGCAAGAACTTCTTCACTTCCATACTGACCACCCTATTTCTTATTACTGCTTTTAGCGTTCCTACAACCCTCTTCCCCAGTTGTACCCTCTCCTGCACTTCTTCATCCATAGTCCCATCTTTACTCAACACACTGCCCAGATACTTAAAAGAGTTGACGATCTCCGTAGCCTGACCGTTAAGCTTCACCTCACACTCTGTGACTTCACCCCTTTCGAAGATCATAACCTTGCTCTTCCCCGCATTTACCTTCAAATTCCATTTTTCGCACACTGTTCCAAACTCATTTACCAGACCCTGCAACTCCCATTCATTATCACTCATCAGAACTGTATCATCCACAAACAGCAGTATAGGTAGCTTCCACTCAATTCCCTCCCTTTTCAGCGATACACCAACATCCACTGCTCTTGATAGTATTTCTTTCATAACTCCATCCATATATACAGTAAACAACCACGGGGACATCACACACCCCTGTTTCAAACCAACATTCAGGTCAAAGAACTCGCTCTGCTCACTCTCCACACGTACTGCCGCCTTTGCACCCTCATACATGCTCTTCACTGCTTTCAGCAACTTGCCCTCTACTCCGTATATTCTAAGTACTTTCCACAAACCTTCTCTATCCACTCTGTCATAGGCCTTCTCCAAGTCCATAAAGGCAACATACACCTTTTGTTTCTTCTCCAGATACTTCTCCACAACACAATTCAGGGTAATAATCTGATCTACACATCCTCTTCCCTTCCTAAAACCTCCCTGCTCGTCGCCTATCCATTTCTCCGTTCTCACTCTCACTCTCTCAATCACTACCCTACTGTATACCTTCCCTACTACGCTTAGAAGACATATTCCTCGGTGGTTACCACACACTTCTCTTTCCCCTTTGCCCTTATATAGGGGGACTATTATGCCAGTCTTCCAGTCATCGGGTGCACTCCCCTTCTCCTATGCTAGTTTGCACATTTTCCATACCCATTCTATCACTATCTCACCACCATACCTCAACATTTCCCCACACACTCCATCTGTTCCTGGTGCTTTCCCCAACTTCACTCTTTTCATGGCTTCCCACACTTCTGACCTCCTGATCCCCACCTCCTCCTCCACTACTTCTCTTCTTCTCCTTCCCATACCATATCCAGCTATGTTTGCTGGCTCTTCATTCCTTACATTTAGCAACTCATTGAAGTACTCCCTCCATCTTTTGACTCTCTCTTGCTTCTCGACTAGCATTCTCCCATTCTTATCTTTCACACCCTTACTGTTTCCCTTGCTACCTTCCCTAACTTTCTTGACTTCTTTCCAGAACAGTTTCTTACTCTCCCTCCATTTTACACTCAGATTCCTTCCAAATTCCTCATCTACTCTTCTCTTACTTTCCTTCACTACTCTCTTCACCACCCTCTTACTTTCCACGTACCTCGCTCGTTTCTGTCTCTCGAAATCTTCATTCCCTCTTCTACCCAACCACTCTCTATATGCTTTCTTCTTTTCTTCCACAGCTATTCTTACCTCTTCTGTCCACCATGCTGTACCTTTCACTCCCCTCCCTCTTCTCCTCACTCCAAACACCTCCTCACATGCTGCACAGATCTCATCCTTAAACACCTTGCTCATCTCCTCCACTTCCTCCATAACTTCCAGGTCGAACCCACCTAGTCGTCTTTCCACTGCTCTCGTGTACTCCTCCCTGACTTCCTCCTCCTGCAACCTCTCCACCCTCCTCACCATTCCACCCTCCTCTCGCCTCCCTCCAGCTCTCCTCACCCACTTCTTTTGTATCCTAACCTTAGCTACCACTACATAATGATCAGACAGACCCCCTCCAATACCCCTATACACCCTAGCATCCATCACAGATTTCTTCATTCGTTCATCCACACATACATAATCAATCAATGACTTTCGTTCCACCACTGTCTTATCCTTCATCGTTCAACATCCGTTTCCACGTGTAGGCCTACCTGTGGATCATTCTGTGTCGGAAGAAGGTGTTGGCTATCCACAGCCTCCTCCCCACACATACGTCCACAAAGGAGTAGTACAAAGGAAATCAAGCAACAACAGATCTAGTGACCCTTCTAGGTTGCTTGTCCTCCAAAACACTGAGGATCAAGTTTCCAAACAGTGGTTTAGAGTGGGTAAGGGAACATTGGAAAGGGAATTACTGCCCTGGAACTAATGTCCGTGGCAGGATTAGGAAGTTAGTAGGGGACAGATGGGTTAGTAACTGAGGGGGGGATAAAATAAAGTTATTCATTTACAAACGCAGTCAGTCGCGGGTTTGATGCGAGATATTTGTCTAGGTGGAGTTTAAATGAATCAACGGTGATGCAGTCTATAACGTTTCGGGGAAGCCCATTCCACAAGTTGACAACTCGATTGAAGAAGAAATTCTTAGATTCGTGTGAGTTAAAAGATTTACCAATAATTTTGCAACCGTTTCCCCGCGTGTAATTAGATTGGTCGATAGTGAAGTACTTACTACAGTTCATATTGTCGATGCCTTTGATGATTTTGAACACTTGAATTAAGTCACCTCTTAATCTGCGCTGGGTTAAAGGAAATAGATTTAATTCTCTAAGACGCTCTTCGTATGGTTTGTTCTTTAGGCTAGGTATCATTTTGGTAACTCTACGTTGAACTCGTTCTAGCTTGTTTATATCTTTTTGGTAATAAGGGCACCAGGATTGAACGCAGTATTCCAGAAGAGGGCGGACTAAGGAATTTTAAAGGGTTAGGATAACTTCTTTGGATTTATGCTCAAATGACCTGCCTATAAAGCCAATTATTTTGTTTGCCTTCTTAACAACTTCTGAACATTGTTGAGTCGGTTTTAGGTTACTCGATATTGTTACTCACAGATCGGTTTCTCTGTTTACATTCTTAAGCTGAGTGCCATTCATCGAATAGTTTGCTTTCTCATTTAGGTATCCGATATGTAGTACTTTACATTTATCCGCATTGAAACTCATTTGCCAAATTTGGGCCCAACATGACAATTTATCTAGATTGTGTTGCATATCGTCAACTTGTTCTTTTGAGAGTATGCTATTTGCAATTTTTGTATCGTCAGCAAATTTTGAGATTGTACAGGTGAGACCCTCATCTATGTCGTTGATGTAAATTAGAAAGAGAATTGGTCCTAGTACCGATCCCTGGGGTACCCCGCTACTTACATTGGTCCATTTTGATGCCTTACCGTTTATGACTACTCTTTGCTTTCTGTCGCTGAGCCAATTTTCTATCCATTTCAACACACCGTCTTGTATTCCATGCGCTTTTAGTTTTAGCAGTAAACGTTTGTGGGGAACTTTGTCAAAGGCCTTTTGAAAATCAAGGTATATAATATCTACAGCTTTACTCTCATCGTAGAGGTTGAGGATATCGTGGAAGAAGTCTAAGAGGTTTGTTAAACAGGAACGTTTTTTACGAAAGCCGTGTTGAGTATCTTTAAGTATGTTATTTTCCTCTAAGTGATTTACGAGTCTGTCTCGTATGACCGTTTCTAGCATTTTACATACAACTGAGGTTAAGCTAATTGGACGATAGTTACTGGGTAGGGATTTGCTGCCTTTTTTAATATCGGTGTTACGTTGGCTAGCTTCCACTGATCGGGCATAGTTCCAGACTGCAAGGATTTATTGAATAGTAATGTCAGTGGTTTAGAGAGCTCATCCTTAGCTTCCTTTAGAACTCTAGGCGAGATTGTATCAGGTCCAGGCGTTTTATTTACCTTGAGTTTATCTAAACAATTCAATACTTCTCTCTCTGTAACGGTGATATTGCTTAGAACATCTGAATTATCAATCTGAATCGGCGATGGTGTAGGGATATCACTGAGGTCTTCTGTTGTAAAAACTGATGCAAAGAAGGTATTGAGGGCATTACTCATTTGTTCTTCGTCTTTGGTGTATTCTCCATTTTCATCGACTAACGGTCCAACAGTTGAAGTAACGACTTTTTTCTTTCTGATATAACTATAGAATTCTTTCGGGTTTGTTTTACTTTGATTCGCAATATGTAACTCTAAGGTCTTTTTACTTTGCTTAATTAACTTTTTGGCTTTGCGTCGTAGCTCTACAAATTTCAGCCGTTCTTCGTCATTTTGTGAGGATTTTAATCTATCATTAGCAAATTTTTTAGCAAGCAGGCAGTTTGAAATATCTTTATTCCACCATTTGGGCTTATTATTATGGCCTGGACGCCGAGTTTTCGATGGTATGCAGTCTTGCACTGCTTTTAGGTAAGTGGCTTCGAATAACTTCCAAGATGTATTTATGTCGTTATTGTGAATTAAAAAGCTCCAGTCAGTTTCTTTAACCCGTTGAGCCCCGGCTAGTTATAATATTTTGTTCACCCCAGTCCCAAGCCATTTTCACTTATTTTTTTTGTTTGCTAAAATGGAAGACAAGGATGAGAAATGAAAAAAAAACAAAAAAAAATCACCTCTGACATTTTTTTTGGGGGGGGGGTTGGGGGGGGGGGGAGCTTCAAAAAAATTTGTTGAGCCAAAATGGAAGAGAATGGTGAGAAATGAACACACAAATAAAAAAAAACTCATTTCGGTCATTTGGGGGGCGGGGGGGGGGGTTTCAATAGTTCGTCTCCCCCGCATGACCACCCGCCCGGGAGCACTAGGGTAAAAACTGAGTATGGCATTGTACGGCATACATCCTAAGGAGTATCTCACATAAATCTCAAGCCTCTAGCTCCCATACGACCGGAGTAATGAAGGTTCAAAGTGGCGGTAAACTAGGGGTGTAAACTATCCCCACTAAGCCCACCACCACCAGCCGCGCGGCTGTCTCGGCCCGCTCACACCTACTGGCCCGGCTCCCCCACACACTACGGTACCGCCCCCTCCTATTCTCCCGCCATTTCCTACCTTACGAGCCACGTAAGTGTTTTTTATATGTCGGACGCACGTGATGCGTCGCTGGGAGTTGGTGATCAAAGACTGCCGACGCAACACGTGCGACGCTGGGTCTCAACGGGTTAAACATAGCTCTAAGTTTATGGAAGTTTGCTTTCTTGAAATTAGGGACTTTTTCGATGCTACTATTTGGTTCGTTACTAGTAAACTTTAAAGTGAAAGTTATCGTACGATGGTCGCTGTTACTGAATTCATCACCAACATTCAAATTCTCTATTAATTCTTCTTTTGTTGCAAGTACAATGTCAAGAACGTTATTTCCACGGGTCGGCGTTCCAACAAATTGATAAAGCGAACTCTCTTGCAAGTTCGTATACAAGTCATGTCCGGAGTGTGAAGTAAGAGTATCGCCCAACTTGGTCACAGGTAAATTAAAGTCACCAAAAATTACGGTATCTTGTGAGTTACTTACATCTGCAATTTGTTCGTAAATTTCTCGGTCAGTTTGCACTGATTGAGCTGGAGGTCTGTATATTAATGCAAGTATTATTTTGGTACCTTTATTATTCTTTATTAGCACAAAAGATGCGTCGACGTTCACAATTTGAGGTTTTGACAAGAGGGTAGGGTTAAGACTTTCTTTGATATAAAGTAAAACGCCACCTCCATTTCGATTTATTCGGCTTTTCTCAAACATTACATAACCGGGAAGTGAATACTCTGCTAAAAAGTCTCTATCTTCTGTATTGAGCCAAGATTCTGTTATGCCAATCACATCATAATTTTCTGTAAACACTAGCTCCTCTAAATCTGAAAATTGATTGCGTATGCTACGAGCGTTTGCATAGAAAACCTTTAAATTTGTTATTTTAGAACTCACGGAACGCTCTTTAATAATATTTTTGGTTCTTGTCGGATCTACATTTATGTTCATGGCTGTCCTCGGTCCTCGCTGTCTTCGGTCCTTATCGCTGGTGGTCCTCGGTTGCCTCTGTTTTTTTCTTGGCGTTGGATGATTTATGTCACTGCTGCTTCTTCTCGGATGGCGTTTTTTGATCCATGGCTGCGGACTGCTTCGTGTAGGAGACGACCCATGCGTGCTGAACCCACAGGGTTTAGATGAGTGCCATCCTTGCGGAACAGAGTAAGCTGGTTGTAGAAGTTGTCCCAGAGGTTGATGAATTCAACTTCTTCCCTCAGACACAAATGTTTTAGTCGGCTATTTGTGCTGAAAGCCTTGTCGTAGAATTTGTCAGGTGCGTCGATCTTGGGGAGAATGCCTGAGATGATGATATTCCTTGACTTGTTTTTGTAGTGCTGGATCATCTTGCGATATTTCTCCATCAACTCTTCGGATCTGGTGCGCATGACGTCATTTGAACCAGCATGGATGACAAAAAGGGTATTTTCATTTGCATCCTTTGTGGTATCTTCGAAGGCTTCCACAATGTCGTCCAGTCCAGCTCCTGGGATGCAAAATCTTTTTCGTTGATTTGGGACTCTGTCGCAGAACTCTTCGACCTGTCCTCGTAGGATGGAATCCCCAACGAGCCTGGTCTCGTGTCTGGTACATGAGTGACCACTAGCTTCCGTTTCTTCCTTCCCCCGTGGATGGGTACGGAACAAGGAAGGGAACATCGACACATTTTTTGGAAAGAATGGAATGGACGAACTTCGGGTTTTCCCGTTTTCCATCGTCCAAACTCCACGGAGGTGGCCCGCCGGGGTTCACTATCTCCAGGCGTTGGCCCCAAGTTGGAATGGACGGAATTCCGTCTCATCTATTTCCTGGTTTAGCATGAGATGTTTTTCGGTCACGAGTATCGACGCATCGCATCTGTAGGCATTTAGCCTGACTTTCCTAGCCTGACAAGTGCACTACCATTCCCATTCACCTCTGATGGTACCCCCCACCCTCCCACCACTCCCTCAACTTTCCTATCACCCACCTTACCATTCATATCCCCAATCAGAAATATTCTTTCGTTCTTGTCAAACTTCTCCAGGCACGCCTCCACATTCATCCAGAACTCCTCTTTCTTTCTTTCAAGTATATCCTCTGTCGGGGCATACACGCATACAATCACCCACGTTTGTATTCCTACTTTCATTCTCACCCACACAATCCTTGAACCCACAGACCCATACTCTCTTACACATTCCTTCCATTTTCTACTTACAAACAAACATGCACCTTCTCTCGCTGTTCCTTCACTCACTCCAGCACACACACCCATTCCACACTCCCACTCTCTCACATCTGAACCTTTCCATTTGGTCTCTGTCATTCCACATACATCCAGCCTGGCATTCACTAACATTTCCAGAACCTCTCTCTCTTTTGTGCCATCATTCATGCCACTAACATTCCATGTAGCCATTCTCAGAATGTCCGAAGGAATGTCCTTAGTCGGTCGTGGTTCGTCAACGTAGGTTCCGTCCGCATCCGAGGCTGTTCGTTCGTTTTTTTTTGCTTAGATATTTTTTCCGGGTGGGGGTCGCAAGCCCACCGACCCAACCTCTTTAGTCGCCTCTTACGACACGCAGAAGGCACGTGGGGCATATTCTATTCCCTAACCCCCAGGGGGGATTCTTGAATTTTTGATTCTTGAATTAAATAATAAGTGTAGCCTTAAGATATTACTTTGCTCTCATGTGGTGTTATTTCACATGATTGGAATGTGTCAGGAGTCGTTCTGACGTATTTTGTATGTTTTGTGTGTTTCAAGCTTGCTCAGTCAAGTTCGTCCACACAATGGGTGTGGTTTTTTTCCCTCCGGCGCACTTTTGCCAGTAATTGGTACCGGAGGCTCGCCTCGGCGGGTAAGGAATTGATCCAGGACACCCAGTTTGATTATCATGCCATTCCATCCCCCGGTGGATGATCTGACTTCTAATGAGTTTTTTTCGGCTCAGCCGACGGGACTCGCCTATATGGATATCCTCACGTGGCGGGAATGACCTTTATTCTGTCATCACGGTGGATGAGCCTAAGTGAGATTCTTGAACTATCACTCTTTTAAGATCGGATAATTACGTTACATATTCCTAAGGAATAAACAGTTGTATAGGTCATTGATACATAGGCTAGTATCATCGATAAGCAGTCATTTTACCTTCAGGGGAAAAAATTTGAATTTCAGCTCAGCTGATATGACTCACCTATACGTTTTTGAGATCCTCTCGGCCGGGATCCGTCATCGCGATGAAAAGGCCTATTTTTGGGAAATCAACAATCGTCCGTAAGTAAACGGTAGGGTTGTTGACAAGTAACATTCTATAAGAATGAGACAATCAGCCGTCAGTAGGCGGTAGGATTGTTGACCATTAACATTCTTTAGGAATGAGACAGTATAGGTCAGTGATACAGAGTATCATCGTTAAGTAGTCTTATTACCTCCCATGGAAAAACCATCAGGGTTTTTTCCAGAAGGATACGAAGGAAAATTAGAGTAGCAAGTGTGCTAGGTCTAATTTTCCGGCGTATTCGAGGTACAGTACGATTATGAGTGTTGAATGTCTTGGATTATCCTTATGAGCATTGATTCTTGGAAATTTTATTTCCAGATTACACTCTTCTTACAGTTTCTTACAGTTTCTTACAGTAGATCCTCTGGAAAAAGGCAAACTAGGCCTGTGTATCCAGCTCAGTGCCAGTACTTGCACTACTGCGGTCGTTCACTGTGTTGGCGGCTGCGGCAGCAGACGTAACATTTTTACTATTCTGTATTTTTGCTTTATAATCAAACTTAGAACTCTTAGACCTCGACGATGCGCCCCAAGGTGGGGGCCGTTCCCAGAAGAGGGTTAGGTCATGCGATCGGTTACCCTCTGTACTGCACCGACAGGTATACATGTACATTCTATTCTTTCACCATCCGAAGTGTATTATGTGTGTACCGTGGTTGATTAGCTCTAGTGATCTTTAGCTATATCCAAGTAGGGTGGTGTATGTACTAGCAGTCATGATGACGCACTAGGCCAAGTGTCCCTATTGGTAATTAAGGCACACTTCAATGACTATCCAAAGGAGGTAGCACATGTATCGTTAGTACGACGTTGTGGCTTTGTGGAATCTTTTTCATGATTACATCTCTGATTAGTTAACGAAGCAGTCTTTTAGCCTATCAAAGTGTTGTGGTGTTTGTACTAGACTTCACACTGAAGCACTAGGTTAAGTGGCCCTATTAGTAATTAAGGCACACTTTACAGACTATCCACAGGAGGTAGCCCATAAACCGTGAGTACGACGGGGTGGCTAACCTTGTCCATAGGTACACGTAACGTGCCCATTCGAGGTCACTTCTCGGGGGCAGGGCTCGAGCTTAAGATAGGCCGCCCTGGGGACAGTCTTCATTAGTCGACTAAGTATACAAGACTGGCAAACATGTTTACATTATTTAGAGCCAGATGAGGGACGCCGGAGATATCTGTGTCCGGCTTTGAGAGGTCCTTTGCCTCAGCCAATCCTGTTGGGCTTTTTGACAGGTCGGTGTGGGTAGCCAGGGGGGGCAGTGAAGCCCCCCCCCCCCGGAGACGATGATCAGGACGGTTACCATGGATGTGTCACGATCAGTATAGCTAGGGTGTTTAACTTCCTTGTTTCACTATTCCACTAGTTGTGGTACTGGGAGGATATTAGCCGTTTTCACTCCCGGGTGTAACAGGAAGGCACCGGGTCCGGTTCTACCAGTTTGTAAGGTTAGTGTCCGCTGCCTCGCAGGTCACCGACACTAGGTGTTCGGCAAACCGTTGAGGTTCAGGTACTGTACTGTCATCAAGATAGAACTTGGGTTGGGAAACCTTTGACAATGGTCGGTCGATCACGGCGATCCAGTATGGGACGTTTTGACCCTTCTCGGCCGACAGTCAGACACTTATGAACCCTGACAGCAATCAGGTTTCCAATTTTAGGGTTAAATGGACTCTCTGTACCGCCGGTGGTGGAGAATGTTTGCCTGCGGGCAGGTTTTTCTCGATTCATCCCCCAACATGTCAGCTCATGCCTACTGGGTCACGTAACGGGGCCTTGTCGTCACTGACTTCTCAGTGCTTTAGTTACCATCTTCCTTTCGAGTCATTTGTTTAGGTGGACAGTGTTCTTTCTGACCTTAACTCCGGGTCCTTGAGCAGGCGACAATGAACAACGAACTAACAGTCTCGATTTCTGGCGACGCGTTATGGTTCTAATTACGCCGTCCGATGCTTCATCGCTAGAATGGGCTTAGTGGGTTGTTTTTTTCCGGCTTTCACGGTTCTGGCGCTCTTAAGAGATGCTCACCTTACGTTTCGATCGGTGAACTCTTTTGCCTCTAGGAGAGGGTCCCGGCCTACTCAACCGGACGCACTTGGCGTCGGTAATCTAGGTGGTCACGTACGACATGGGCGTTAGCACCTTTACTGGGGGAGGTGATAACGGGTAGCAACCCAGGCTCGGTGGAGCAGGCACTTGACTTTCGTCAAGGTGCACGTGTCGGGTACATGAGTGACCACTAGCTTCCGTTTCTTCCTTCCCCCGTGGATGGGTACGGAACAAGGAAGGGAACATCGACACATTTTTTTGGAAAGAATGGAATGGACGAACTTCCGGTTTTCCCGTTTTCCATCGTCCAAACTCCACGGAGGTGGCCCGCCGGGGTTCACTATCTCCAGGCGTTGGCCCCAAGTTGGAATGGACGGAATTCCGTCTCATCTATTTCCTGGTTTAGCATGAGATGTTTTTCGGTCACGAGTATCGACGCATCGCATCTGTAGGCATTTAGCCTGACTTTCCTAACAAGATGTCTCCCTATTACCCTACATACGCCGCGTCTTTGCTGGATAAGCATTACGACACCGGGTATGATAGGTCGAGGGCTTTTGGAATTGAGGCTACTTTTACGGGTGAAAAGAAAAAGGAGATACTGGTCGGCATAAACCGTCAACCCCGCCAGACGAGGAATCAGGTTGGGTAACTCCTGTCAGTTTTCTTGCTTAGTCGCCGGATCGCACAGGTGCTGGTCAGGACGACTTAGGCACTTACTGATTTTCACGCTACATATGGGTCTCTCTTTGGTTGCAGACCAAGTACATTCAATTTTCTAACCGACAGAATCTCACTGACTCCCATATATTTTTTAATGATGTAAATATTCCCACTTCCCCTAGTATTGACATTCTCGGTGTAACATTAACTACTAACTTGAGCTGGACACATTATGTTAGAAGCATTGCTAAGAATGCCTCTAAAAAACTGGGACTCCTGTACAGAGTTCGAGAATTCTTCACTGACGAGCAGTTGGCCGTAATATATAAAAGTCATGTGCGTTCTCAGATGGATTACTGTTCACCTCTGTGGAGTGGAAGTGGAGTGGTTGCATTGAGGCAGTTGGACAAAATTCAAAATAAAGCTATTAGATTAATCAATAACCCTGCGATCACACAGGACCTTCCTACATTAGCCATACGAAGAAACGTTGCATCCCTTGCATTATTCTACAGATATTTTCACAGCAATTGTTCTGAGGAACTTGCTTCAATTGTGCCGCCTCTCCAAATCTTTCCCCGTAGAACTAGGGCAGCTGAGAGCGCCCATGAATTTACACTTTCTCCTCCACAATGCAGAACTTCTGCTTATCAAAATTAATTTATCCCTAGAACTACTACTCTTTGGAATTCACTTCCCTCGAGTTGCTTTCCACAAACTTACAATCTATCTATCTATCTATCTATCTATCTATCTATATGCTCAGGCCCAATCCCCATTTTGGGGGTAGCCGACTCAAGACAGAGCAAGAACAGGGAAAACACAAAAACAACATAAAACAAAAAATAAACACGGATAAAAAACACAAACTCTCACACATCCAGGTCACCCAGGAGAAGACCCAGAGACCAGGGTTACCAAGGTCGCTCCAGCACTCCCCCGGCCCCTGACCACCAGGAGAGGTTCCGATCTCGGCAGGCAGACATGCAGCGGAGCCAAAGCGACAAGCCCTCCCACCACACTTCCAGGCACACCATTCATATTAATCGTCTCCCCGGGCCAGGCGCCTGATGGACTATTATCTAGTCCAACTTGCGCCCGACCCCTTACTCCAAATGACCACGTGTTCACTCAACTATTCACAAGCATTCTCCAAGCACTTACAATCTACAAATGTTTAAATCCAGTTGTTACAAACATTTTATGAATGGAGGATGCCTTTAGGCACATGGACCTTTTTGTTTTATGTGTTTTTCCTTCCTCCGTTCATTGTCTCTTTAAAAAAAAAAAAAAAAAAAAGACGGAGAGCGGGCACCAGGTCTCTATTTTCCCGTCTTACCGTCGAATCTTATATGTCATGATTTCTGGTAGACTGGGTGTAGCCCCGTAGACTTTGACACTGACTGCCTCCACGGTACAGGAGGAGTCACATGTCTTTATATTTTCCCCGGTCTTACCGTCGAATCTTATATGTCAGGATTCCTGGTAGACAGGGGGTTGCCTCGTAGATTTTGACACTGGCTGCCTCACCGGTACAGGAGAAGTCACATAAAATTTACTAGGCCCTACACTAAACTTAAAATTTAGTCATAAGAGTCACCTAAGTGAAACTAAGTTTTTCCGGTAGTCTAGACTTCCATACCGTGTCATGCTGACAAAGCATAACAGCGGGGTAGGAATTCCAGTGATTGGTACTACGGTGAGCCTTAGGGTAGGCCTGAACAAATAATTTTCGACTATTGTCAGCCACCCGCTGACTCCGGCCAACTCACATTCTAAATCTAACCGTCCACAAGGCTCTCTCAATCCCGAGTCCAGTATTGGAAGAATGGGATCTGAGTGTCATTCTGCCGGACACACCCTGTTACATAAGAGGGTTCTTTCGGACGTGTCACCAGGCTTAAGCACAAACAGTGGTAAGCAATGGCATCACTTAAAGGGTAACTCTGATGACCTCATTTATAAGATTTCTCGTGCCGAACTAGGACAGTGTTCCACTGAGCCCGGGCGTAGCCCTGTCTCACCGGCTTCACTCTATTCACAATGCATAAGTAAAAATGCGACATGGGATTCAGATCAGGTTTACGCGTCTGCCGCGTAGTGGAATATGTTTCGTCCTGACAGAAGCCTTTTGGCAAGTCCCAGTACATGACAGGTTCCAAAAATTCGTCGCTATGAGGATCAAGCATCGGACCTAGGTCGTTTTCGTAGAATTCCTCTCAACCTGAACATGGCTCCGTGCATCCTTTACAAATTAGTCCGACAGGATCTGTTTTTCTTTGTTAAAACAAGGGATCACGATAATGGGGTCCCTCTCCGACTGGACAGGTTGAAGGACCAGAGCTTAAATCTTGGAGGGAAACAGGCTGTTCCCGCTATAGACAGAGGAACAGTCGTAGCAAATCCCGAAATTACTCCACCACTTACTAACAATCTGGGTTGAGCCAGAACCACTGCATTTCATTCTGACGTGGTCTTCTCCTCCGCCTACGGTATGTTTTGATACCAAGGCTTCAGGAACGTTTGGTTTGGGGTTAGTCAAACCTCGGATCAGGGTCTTTGGTCCCACTCCACGGAGGTTCACGTCAATGCAATAGAGTTCCTAATTTCCCTTGCTATGCCTTCAAGCTCGTGGTTCCATAGTCACGTGGATATCAATAGCTTTTCGAAGGTCCAATCTGAATGCGGCGTCTTGCATTCAGACACGAGGGTCAACGAGGTCTCGACATGCTGTTAGAGTGGTCGGAAATGTTTTTGTTAGCCGATCGGCGAAACATTTATTTTCAGGCAATCTTATCTGCCGGATGTGACCAACGTCTGAGCAGATACAATGATTAGAATGGTGGCTCAGGCAATCAGATTTTTCGAAAGATTGTAGGGCTATACTATCCACGAGTGGATTTAGTCGCGTCAGAGGAGAACCACAGGTGACCTCTGTCCCTCCCCCGCTGAAGGTATCCTCGGGGATGGGGGGGGGAGGGGGTCACTATATCCCGGCATTGGCCTAAAGTTGGTATCTTGTACAACTCCTCGGTGTTGGCCCGCCAGGTTTCACTATATCCCGGCGTTGGCCTTAAATTTGGAATGAACGGAGCTCCATCTCCTCCACCTCCTGGATTATGCAACTTCCACGGACTTGGCACACCGAGTGTCGCTATATCCTGGTGTTGACCGAGTCATTGGGGGGGGTCCCAGTTTTGATGAGAGTTAGTAGCCGGGGTTTTGTCGCAAACCAAGTTCGGAATTAGTCAGTCCGGGGTAAGACCCCTTTTTTCGACTAGAATTTCCATTTCAATCAGGCTGGTAATTTGTGATTGCATGGATAGAGGAAACTGATCAAACTGAAGCTTCGGTATCATTCATTTTCTAATATCTTGAATACTGTTGCTCATCAAACGATTCAGTCGTGACTTAAGAATCACACAACAGCAATCCGGGGTCCCATTCATTGACTTCAATGGGCTCTTCGTTCCGCAGACGAAGGTAAAAGGTCTCTTGAGTTTATGTTACAAACTTCACCCACCGCCCTGTCAGCTCATGTCTACCGGGTCAAACCCGAGTATCTAAGCAGGCAGCAAGGAGCAACGAACCAAGATGGTCTCAGGTTCGGACGACGCAAAGCGATTGTTCAAATTGCGCCATCTTCTACCTTCACGGCCACAAACGAGCAGTGAGTTTGCTTACGGCTTTCAGGTTTCCGGCACTCAAATGGAGCTAATCACCGTCTTTGATGCCTGGTGCTATATCTCAGGCAGTTTATTGGAGTGTCCCGGCCTACCCAACCGGGCACTCTCACGGTCATCACTTATATCTTGCTCTCGAGCAACCGAGTTAATCCGGTGTCACAGGGTGGCAACAGGTCTGATGGTATGGTGCTTTTAGAATTAAGGTTACCTTTACGAGTCATAGAAAGAGGGGGGGGGGGGGGGGGGGTACTGGAATACCAAGACTCTGAGCCCCGCCGGACAGGTTGTAAGTGTACGAGCAATGTGCACGAGCAAAGTGAAAATTTTATTTTCAGATTAATTTTCAGGACTGAATGTACAGTCCAGTGAGATGATTTTTCGTTTACTGTATTTTGGATACATAAACATATACTTCAGATGATCGGCAGTTATCATAGTTCCTTAGCCTATGGCAAGGTATCAGGAATCTTAATTATTCCTGTATTTTTATACGTACCAAATATTTTGGGATATGCAGGTACTTGACTCTACTCTAGGACTTATCAGAAGTCAAGAGTTAGTATAATTGGTATTCAAATGGATATTCATATATAAAGTTTTATTAATGACTACAGTACTGTACAAAGTTGCATGCAGTCTTAAATATTTTATATGGTTATACATAACCAAATATTTTATGTCATGCAGGTCCATGCCATTACTCACAGACTATGAGTCATGAGTTAGGATCACAATTTTGCATAAAATTATTATTCATAAGCTGAAGTTTTTTTTTTTAGAATGTGGAACACATTTCTGATCAATTGTTACATGGACCTGCGAGGTTATGTAAATGGAGGCCTTCTTCGAAGTACGCTACCTGCATTTCCTTTTCAATTTTTTCAATATTTTGTATGTACAAAATAACAATTAGATTGCTATATTGGACGTTGTTTATCAACCTATGATTGATTTGTTAGTTTTTGTGATATTGTCACGAATGTCCCCCTCCAGACTTGTGATATCAGGCATATCGTCAATTATATGTTTGAGTCCCGGAGGGAAGAATGAAAACCTAATATTTAGTAGTGGCCCCGAAATCATTGACGATGAGGGCCCTCCCTTCCAATTCGTTGATGTTTTAAGTGAATCTTGATATATCATTGAAGACAGGATGACGCTTCACTGAGCAGCGTCTCACGGAAGATACTCCACACGGGAAAACATCCACAAGTTTTGGGATGCTTGGTTTATAGTACAGTATTTCTAATATTTTATTTTATTTTATTTTTTACGAAGTTTTTTCGTAGTGAGTACCCAATCATAATGGAGATTCCGTAAGAGAATAAGCGTACCCTTACGATGTGGTTCCTCTCTCCCTGCGGCGGTTGTTTCAAACAGCTAACGCAAGGGCTTGAAAGGGCTCTATTATGTAATAGGCATATCATCAATGATGGAGGGGCCACTACTAAATATTAGGTTTTCATTCTTCCCTCCGGGACTCAAACCTATAATCTCTCTTCCTCAGGCTCCAGACGTGAACGATGCCGCCCCTAAAGTCTGTGGTCACCCTGGAGAAGCTTTGCACCACAACAATCACTGAGCATCTTTTCAACGTCTTCTTGTCTTGGAGTAGATCTCAAGACGTCACTGATCTGACTGGTAATGTTGTTGATCAGAATGATGGTAACAATTATCAAAGAGAGGATATGAGATCAGTGGAAGAGCCTTAAGTTGATTATAGTGATTGCTATGTTATTGAAAAGGACAATGACAATGATCTGAGTTCTCAAAAGACTATTGACAATCAGATGTTCCTAGATCTTCTCATACATGTAAATATGAGGAGAATAGTGATAGTGAGAACACTGACAATGAAAGTATGAACTCTGATGATGACAGTGAGAATACTGATGATGGTGTGAAGAGTAATAATGGAAATGATAATACTGATGATGATGGTGTGAAGTGTGATAATGGAAATGAAAATACTGTTGATGAAAATGAGAGCAATGAAAATGGGTTTAGTGATAGTGAAAATGAAACTGGGGACATTGCAAGTGAGAACAGCGACAGCGAATGTGCCGATAGTAGTATTGAACAGGAGCACAGAAGGATTTACAAACCCATGTCATATGTACCTGGAGTTCCAACGGAGTATGAAACCGTTAGTCCCGTGGCCCTGATCCTTGCCAGTCAAGTGAAAGAGTTCTTCTGTAGCTCCTTGTCTCATTGAAGAAATCTTGACCATGTTGATAGATATAATTGCTGAGAAAATTGACATTCCAAGATCTACAACACAGATCCGTGACTATAAAGAAGATTTGGAATTCATCAATACTTTAGGTTTCATGTTAAAAGTTAGCATTTCAAGCTTGCTAATCAAAGGTGTACAGTCCTTAAACTTTTCCAGCGTGTCACATTTGTTTTTGAGATGGGCTATGCTTCACAGTAAGACCATGGACAATGGAGAAGAGGTTAACAGTCCTGATTTTGATATCTTCATGTATGCTCTTGACATCTCACTACCTGGGCTTAGAACACTGAAACATATCCATCTTCCTCACTTTGTATATGATGGCTTTGTCCGCAAGATTGGATTCTTGTGCCCCAACTTGGAGACTCTGAATCTTTATTGTGGCCATGATACAGTTACACCCTTTACAAGTTCTTGTCAGAGGAAGTCCATATATTTAGAAGAATCACCCATAATTGATGTTGATGTCCTGTTTGGGTATGGCAGAACCTTTAACCCTTCTTTAGTGGGGGCGGACTTAAGTCCGCCTCTAAAAATCTGGACTATGTGGCGGGGGCGGACTTTAGTCAGTGTGCAATTTTGGCGCAATATTGGCTCTGAGAGAGAGCCGAGCGGTGGGAGGAGCGTAGGTTGCCTCATGACCGCTCGCCACCGTTGCGGCGGGCCTACTGACATGTACTCCACACTACTCCACCCTCTCTCCCTCGCTACACACGTAATTATGTAGCGAAATGACCGTATTTTAGCGATTTTGCCCTTCGCTTGCACGATCGTTGCAAGACAACCAGCCATCGTAGAAGGATGGTTCGGGTGGCATTGGAAAGCTCAATTTATGCCCTTTCAGGGATAGATAATTGTATTACGCTCTGGCTCTTGTTTATGCATGAAAAAGAGCACGGAAACAAGGCCATTTATGGTATAAACCCCCCGCTGGGCGGTACGGTCAAATATACTCCACCACCCGCTCTTTAAGTGTTAAATCTCCGGACAATGTAGAATTCAAGTTACGAGGGTGTAAGAACCTAGTCAGCCTCGCACTCCCTTGCTGCATCTGTATAGAATACCTGGATGAATCAGTCACTAAAATGTTGTTGTATATGTCTGACCTGAAGCACTATGTTGGCCCACCTGTGAGGCCTCTATACCAGCTTGTCAAACACTTTCACAATTGCTCCCCTAAAGTTTCCAAATTAAAAAACTATACCAAAGATGACTTTTGTCAAGTTGCCATAACTTTCTCTCCTACTGATTTTGAGGATAGATGTGTTGACTTGAACGATGAGGAGAAAGATTCCATTCAAGATTTGCTAAAGTTAGCAAAATCCCCCAAAGTAATGTACGTAGAGATTCCTGGTGATTCCTTAGGTTTTCTGAAGATGTTTCCTGGTGCAGAAAATATGAAAGCAATTACAACTGAGGAGCTTCCACCATGGTACTTGACAAACTTGACTTCTCTGGACATACAATATGATAATGTAAGCAGACTGCTGTCTGCCCTGAGCTGCATCAGCCGAAACTTGGAATGCCTGATTGTCAGATGCCCATACCTGTACTTGAATTTAAATACTCAGTTTACAGAACACTATGAAATAGTTGCATTTCCTTCCTTACACACACTAAGGTTTCATAACCCGGCAGGGAATACATTACCGGCCATCCTGAAATACTGCCCGGCCCTCTCCTATGTTGAATTTTCCGTAGCATTTGGCTATGCATCTCGACATAACAGGTTCATTATCCATGGAGTTAGCACTGCCACCTTGGACTAAACTCTACCCCACCTAAGCAAGATCCACAAGTTTGTTTACCGAGTTGACTTCGACGTGTTCAGAACCCCGCATGAATATCCCCGATCCCTGACCATAGTTTCTCTCCAGGACCTGATATCCTCTTGTCCCAACTTGAAGTATGTTGGGCACGTACAGTAAGCTCTTGGGATGTAAGGAAGGAGGAATTTGAAGCCTTGCAAGAAGAGATAAGAATGAACAATTGGGACCTGGAAATTGTTTGGTAATGTAACATCGTTCTTAAGGGACCCCACCTCGCTTTTTTCCTCCTTCTCTCCCTCTCTCTTTGGCTTGTATCCATTCGGTCCCATTCAGCCTACTGTTTTAAGATGTTTACCCCCCATCCAGGTGTCAATATTTTCCCGCGAGCCAGCATATACAGTACAGTATATATATTTGTTTTGAGAGCAAGCTAAATTTGTACATTTTTCGATAGAAAAATTTCTCCGGTGAAGCCGGATTTCTCCATACAATATGCTGGCTCGCTATCGCTCGCCAGGAAGATATCGACACCTGGATGGGGATAAATGTCTTAAAACAGTTGGCTGAATGGGGCCGAATGGATATAAGCCAGGGAAAGAGAGAGAAGGAGAGAAAGATAAAAAAAAAAGCCAGTGACCCCCCTTAGCCCTCGTGACCCGGGCTGCCTTTCCAAAGGACGGAGGTCGTATCCGGGCGATCTGGCCGAAAAACGTCTAGGCCTAGGCTACCGTATCTTAGTTATTTTAACTGCTAGAAATTTCCCACGCATCTATAAACGTAGTGCGGTTTTCAATCTGTAGACTGGCGTTGAGTAGAGCTCTGTAAGTCAACTGGTTCAGTTGTGATGACGATTTCCGTGGAGCAAATGTTGCCGCGATGTTGACAATATCGGAGCTTTTCAGACACTACTGTAATTTCGTCTTACGTCACAACAATAACATTGATCCGATGTCTCCTTATTGTTTTCGGAGGTGCGGTGACGCAACGATCGGCTTTGTTTACATGCGTCGGACGCACGGCGTTCAGACCAAGCTGAATAGGCTTTCAAGCTTACGGATTTTAACAGGACACCTGGGTTCCTGCCCATCTGCTGCGGTGTCATTTTAACATGCTGCCAGGGCCAGGAGGGTTAACACCGACAACACCCCAAATGAAATTCTGGAAAATATGTGATTCTCCCAGGATTGGAACCTAGGACATGAATGGATTGTGATCTTTTATTTCACAATTTTGTTTGGTTGAGCGTTGTTTCCACATAGCGATTTTGATCAGTTGTTTGCATTTATCTTAATTGTGTCGTCCCGGTTTAGGTTTGTTTGTTTTGCAAGTTTTACATTACAGTATATATAGAGAACTAAAGCCGGTATCACACGAGCGCTTTTTCACTCAACATTTATCCTCAACACTGGTCTGGCAGCTTATGTGGTCGACGTATATAATATTTCGGTTGCCTAAATTCCTCTATCATCAGTCTAGTTTCCGATACCCGTGCCAAATAGTCCAGAAATGTTGCCAGAAAAATGTTGATCATCGAATGTTGACTATAAAAGCTCTCGTGTGATACCGGCTTAACACACACGAACCATTACACCATCAAGACGGTTATGTAAGGAAGGACGAGTTTGAAGCCTTACAAGAAGATATATTCTAATTTATAAAAGGGGTTTATTATTATTATTATTATTATTATTATTATTAATATTATTATTATTATTAATATTATTATTATTATTATTATTATTATTATTATTATTATTATTATTATTAATATTATTATTATTAATATTAATATTTATTATTATTGTTATTGTTATGCCCTGTTTTTCTACAGGTTTAACTTGGGTAATGTGAGTTCTAAATTGACTGGGTATATAAGGCTGCATGCACAATACAAGATATGAGGAAGAGAGAACACAAAGAAACACATGGTAGCAAGTTACATGATCACGTTTATTGATATACCACTGCAGAATACTTGTGTAAGACAATACAATAGAATTGAACAACACTAGCATAAGTGGATCTGGATGGAGCCTAGTCTCCCACTTCCAACGTTCAGGTATTAATCTTCTGATCACTGGCTTCGATTCCACAGGTTTATATACCGAAGACCATCAATGTTACTTATAGATTCATATTCACTGTTAGATTTATTACTGGTAGCTCTGGTGCACAAGTAGTAGTTCACAGACTAGATTAGACACGCGTATTTTAGAGCACGGGAATTCTAGTAACCTCAGGGGGTACTGATCTAAGTTTTATATCCTTGTTTCAGAAATACATAGAACGCAAATCAGTGGGCGAACGTTAGATATCACTAGAGTTTTAATATCTGAATAAGGTAATTACGAGAGTCAAGGTCGCCTGTTAATTAAAGAGCACTGATCGCTTAGTACGTCCCAAATGGAATGGTTAAGCATGAATTACACTGGGCAAGGTCTTAGCCACTTCGTAGAAATATTAATTAGTGAATCTCTAAACAGCACAGTAATATGTAGTACTGCTAAAGGGAATCTTGGGTAGTATCTGATGGGTCTGGTCCTGGTTATCTTGCGTCCATGATGTTGGGGGCTAACGACTGGTTCCGCGGCCGTCCAGGGGGGCCATATGTGTGAAGTTCTTCAATACGTGGGCAGGTCCTTCTATCCAAATCTGCCACGGAGTCTGCCGGCTCTGGGATCTCACTCCGGAACAACACAAGGGCAGAGCTAGAAGTTAACTGCAGGGTAGTGACCCCTGGTTGGTGTCTAGCTTTCAACTGATTTGACTGGGGGCGGGAGTTAGATTTATAGGCTCGGTTCTGGACCCTGTAGACAGTAGGGATCTCGAGTCTTATGGACTTAATTGAGCTCTCAATAGATATGGGGACTAGGTAAGATGGTATTTACTGTTGTGGCACAGGGCGATAGGAAGCCTTTATATTTTCATATAACTGAGCCTTAGTAAGAGGTACTATTTTGGCTATACTGGACGTATTTAGGGGAGAGAGACTGGATCTACTTTGCGAGGAGGATGGGGACAGCTGTGATAGGAGCGTCTCTCTAGATTGTTCAATCTTCATTCTATGGTATAGCTGAGGTGCTAATTTAGTGATCAGAGCATGCAAGAAAGGTAAATGGTTTATTGTGAGTTAATAGAGGTTAGTAAAGGTGTTAGTCATTCATGGTTAGTTCATTGATAGGAAGAATTCCTGTGCTACCTGGCAATGACTCGAAAGTCAAAACAGGGGCCAGGTATACCTCCGCGGGGGTGGGGGTCTCCCTCCTCGGGTGGGCAAAAAGGGGGAGCTGGGCGCCCTCTCTCTGTGATAGTCGTCCGGCGGCTGTGGCTAGGGGCTTGCCATATCACCAGTGTTTGTAATAACCCTCTGTGTATGAGACAGATGTGGGTGTCTTTAATACCAAAACCGAAGGTGCCTTAGCTAGCTGGTTTTACTCGGCTGGTTGTTAATTGTAGGGTTTGCTGGATGTGGTGGAGACTGGGTTGCTAACTCTGCCACATTTATCTGGAAGTATGGCAATAGAAATTAGTTACTGGCGGGGCGGCTAGCCTCGCACCGACGACCATTGGGTGCAGGGTTGTGAATGTGTTGTAAGAGAATAGATGGCATGCAAGGGGCTAGTAAAGTTCTAATGTTGTTTCTGGCCTACTAAGTGAAGGTAGGCTGGATAGGAGTATATATATAAAAGGTTGAAGAGCGTTAGCAACGGACAATTCAAGGATCTTCAAGAGGTATGAGAGAGAGGCTAGGTCGGACAAGAGTCGAGAAGCGCGGGTGTCTTAATGAGAGGGGGGGGAGAGTTCAAGGGCTACAGGGAAATTTTGCCCCTAAGGTCCCTGGGCGTGGGCTAGGCTACAATTGATATGGAAGTTTGAAAAGGCAGTAGAATACGTTAGCCAAATGCTACCGGGGAATGCAACTATGGGGTGGTATATGAGTCTGGAAAAGATAGAGTTATGTGATCAGTCCGAGGGTTATGGATACTATTAGTTGGCCCTGGGAACTGCGTTTTCTATTAAATATAAATACCAACAACAGCGGCAGTTCGTAGGGGTACTTAGTTATTGTTTCGGGGTACTTATGACAGATACTGGTAACCAGGTTATCTTATATAATCTCTGGTTGGGGTAAGAGGTGTAAGACACGAAGTAAATTGGCGTAGTGTGGACTGTGGATACGAAGGAGGCAAGGGGAAGACGTATGACAATTGTGGAAAGTAAATGGAAAAAGGTGAACACAATGGCGGATAAAAATACTTAACCTAAGGATTGCATTCATCGATGAACGATGACATTATAGTCGTCGTCCTAATAAGGTGATGAAACCTGGTTGATCTGTACTTGGCACAATACGACACAAGGACAGTGCCGCTATGTCGCATCAATGCTGGTGGCAGTTAATATTATAGACTTAGTTACTAGAGGAACAATGCAAGGGGCGACTGAGCACGGGTTACATATATCTATACTCGTCATGGAAAATGATATACGAGGTCTAGGGACAAGCGTGGGTGTTTGAACTTCTAAGATATATAACATCTACTTCTCGGATGTAAGAACATACATAGATATAATTATGGCTGTCTGATGTGTTGGCATTGGCTCAACGTCGGGACAGGGCATGGGTGTTTTTAATATGAATGTATATTCCTGTTCATCATCTTTGTAGTTAGGAGTGTAGGACACGAGGGGGTTAGTGTACGTGAGGTGTGGAAAATGGTCAGTTTAGAAAAGGTAAATGGGTGTGTCCTGGAGCTGTTTAGCCCTGCGGGCTTGGGCCTGTCTGAAATGGCTGGCTCGGTCAGCTGGTCCTTTCGTTCTGTGGACCTTTCTTCCGGGTGTTTCTGTGTGGTGTTCGCTCGTGGCTTCTGTGGTGGGCTTCTCGTTCTGGGGCATTTTACTTCCCTCTCCTTCATTATAGGCTCGTCCTCGAGCCTCAAGGGTGAAGTAAAAAGAAGCATAGTCAGAAAAGTGTAGGTTAACAAGAAAAGTAGTATGACTAAGGGAAAAAAATAATATATACAGTATATGGAAAACATGTAAATTTAAGAAAGGGCAGATAATTAAGAACACAGGAAATTAAGAAGAGGTAAAGTGTTTAACAATGTATAAAGCAAATTTAAAAGATAGTCAGAAAAGTGTAGATTAACAAGAAAAGTATTATGACTAAGGGAAAAAATAATATATACAGTATATGGAAAACATGTAAATTTATAGAATCATGCCCAATCGCTTAGGAATTGAAAAAAAAAAAAAATCAAGTACAATAATATCCTCATCATGAATGAATGAATGACAAAATTATACATTTTAATGGGAAGTGAAGCTAGGAATCTAGGTCAAGAGTGGTAGGGAGGCTGGACTGTGGACGAGCCGGCATGACCCACCTCCTCTATCAATCCTGATTTTAAGTGAATATTGGGGTGGATCTACCGTTAGTTCTTGTCGTTAGGAATGTGGGTCTGGGGGCGAGCTGGCCCGGGGCCAGTTTTGGAGGGGGGGTCTAAGTGGTTTCGGTCGGGGGTAGTGATAGGGGGGTTTTAAAGATGAAATGGGCAGGTCGAGTCGGGGTTGTTGTTGCGGAAGAGGTTGGTGCTGGGGAGGGGTTGAATTGTGTAGAGAGTTGTGGTCGTGAGTGGGGTTTGGGGAAGGGTGAGTAAGGCTGAAGGTTGAGAGTTTACTATGATCGGGTGGTTTGGAGGTTTGGGGTGTGGGGATTTGATAGGGAGATGGTGGGGGGGTCTGGGCAGTCAGGGTTGTGGTTTGAGAGGGGTTGAATTTGGACTGATTTTATTTTCGGGAGAGACATGGATGGGATTTCGAGGAGTGGTTGAAGTTGAGAGGTTGATTATGTTGTTTGGGGCGAGAGAGAGAGTATTTTGGGGTTTAGCCAAGGTGGAAAAAGTTTGGTGGTTGGATTGGGATGGGAGTGGTATTTTGTCGAGCGGAATCTTTGGGGGTGGAATTTGGGGCGGGTGGGGTAACGGTGAAGAGGGGGAGGTTGAAAGTTTAGCTGGGCTCATGATGGTGGGGGACCGACTGGTGAGCAGGTGTTCGGTACGCATGAGGGGGGGGAAATCACTTTGGTGGGGTTCACGCGTGAGGGGGGGATTAACGGCGTGTGTGGGAGGATCAGAGTGGTGGGGTGTGTCGGTGGCAGTGACGGTTTGCTTAGAGGTTATCTGGGGTTGGTGGGTTTGTCTGTCATGAGGGGGTGAGTCAAGTGTGGGGTTTTGAAGTTTATTAGGGGTGTGAATTGTGGGGGGGTGGAAGGGAGCTACTGACGGAAAACTGTCACAAGGGAGATTTTGTTGGTGGGGGAATAGCTGAGTATTTCTGGGGGAAGGGGGGGAACATAGTTGGGTCCCTAGGTCGTCACGCGTGAGGGGAGGATTAACGGTGCGTGTGGGAGGGTCAGGGTGGTGAGAGGTGAGCGAGTTAGGAAACAGGATTTGTTGGGGGGACTGCGGCGGGTTGGTGGGGGAAGAGTTAGGTGTAGAACAGGGGTTATTGGTAGAGGACTGATGTATTGATTTGGGGTTGTTAACAGGACGAATTTGGGGAATTTTCTTGGTGTCAGTCTCTGTCTGGTTAAAGGTTATGTGGGACTGGGGAGGATTAGTGGGGGCAGAGTTAGGCATAGGACATGGGTTATTGAGGGAGGAGTATGATTTGGGTTGTTAACAGGACGAGTTTGGGGAATTTTCTTGGTGGCAGTCTCGGTCTGGTTAGAGGTTATCTGGGACTGGTGAGTTTGTTTGACATGAGAGGGCGAGTCAAGTGTGGGGTTTCGAAGTTTTCTAGGGGTGTGAATTGTGTGGGGGTGGAAGGGGGCTACTGACTGAAAACTGTCACAAGCTACCGACGGAAAACTGTCACAAGGGAAATTTTGTTGGTGGGGGGATAGCTGAACATTTCTGGGGTCATGGGGAAAATATGTTGTGGTAGGCCTACATAGGTAGGCATAGCTAGAATACGGGGCTTGTTGGGGGGGCTGCGGAGGGTTGGTGGGGGAAGAGTTAGGTGTAGAACAGGGGTTATTGGTAGAGGACTGATGTATTGATTTGGGGTTGTTAACAGGACGAATTTTGGGAATCTTCTTGGTGGCAGTCACGGTCTGGTTAGCGGTTATCTGGGGTTGGTGGGTTTGTTTGACATGCATAGAAAAAGGATGGGGTTTATGGGGTAACACAATTGATGGAAGATGATCGTTGGTGGATGGCTGGGCAGGGGAAAATTTAGGGATGGTCAGAGAGGATAGAGGCAAGGAAGAGTGCACTGGGGTTGGAATTTCACCGGAAGTCATTTTGGAAGGGTGCACGGAGTCTTGGATAGGGGCTGAAGGGTTGGATAGGGGATTCATCGAACTGCGTAGGCATTCTTCTCTGATGGAGAGCATATGTTCTTCGAATAAGCCATACGGGTCGAGATGGGCGGTGATGTGGGGTGGGAGGATGTTTAACAAAGCGGTGAATAAGAGTTCATTTTGTTGGTCGTAATCTTCATAGCTATACGTGGTCCTCACGTATCTGTAGAGTTGTATGAGGGTCACATTTATATCCCCTTCATACTTGATCTCGTCGACTTTTATTATTTTGGGGGCGACGGGGGAACCCAAAAGTGGATCTAAGGTCCGGATCATGAAGGATCGAAACTGGTTCCAGGTACTCTCTGGCGTATCCTGTGTCACCATTTGGTGAATAAATTCTTTAAAGGTAGGCTTATCAACAAGTTGGGAAACGGCTTCTCCCAACTGTATAATATGCAAAATTGCCCAGGCGATTTTTTTTGCGGTCATTATGAAGTACCACATCGTACACTGGCTTTATTATGTCTAAGTAACTGGTGATATCATACGTGTTTACATCATACTTGGGAATGTGTGCGAGTGGCTGAAGATTTCGCGATGTTGCCATGCTTCTACTGTTCCAAACTTGCAGTGTAATGCAACCTTTTATCCGAATCAAGAACCACCGCTGCCGCCAATGTTATGCCCTGTTTTTCTACAGGTTTAACTTGGGTAATGTGAGTTCTAAATTGACTGGGTATATAAGGCTGCATGCACAATACAAGATATGAGGAAGAGAGAACACAAAGAAACACATGGTAGCAAGTTACATGATCACGTTTATTGATATACCACTGCAGAATACTTGTGTAAGACAATACAATAGAATTGAACAACACTAGCATAAGTGGATCTGGATGGAGCCTAGTCTCCCACTTCCAACGTTCAGGTATTAATCCTCTGATCACTGGCTTCGATTCCACAGGTTTATATACCGAAGACCATCAATGTTACTTATAGATTCATATTCACTGTTAGATTTATTACTGGTAGCTCTGGTGCACATGTAGTAGTTCACAGACTAGATTAGACACGCGTATTTTAGAGCACGGGAATTCTAGTAACCTCAGGGGGTACTGATCTAAGTTTTATATCCTTGTTTCAGAAATACATAGAACGCAAATCAGTGGGCGAACGTTAGATATCACTAGAGTTTTAATATCTGAATAAGGTAATTACGAGAGTCAAGGTCGCCTGTTAATTAAAGAGCACTGATCGCTTAGTACGTCCCAAATGGAATGGTTAAGCATGAATTACACTGGGCAAGGTCTTAGCCACTTCGTAGAAATATTAATTAGTGAATCTCTAAACAGCACAGTAATATGTAGTACTGCTAAAGGGAATCTTGGGTAGTATCTGATGGGTCTGGTCCTGGTTATCTTGCGTCCATGATGTTGGGGGCTAACGACTGGTTCCGCGGCCGTCCAGGGGGGCCATATGTGTGAAGTTCTTCAATACGTGGGCAGGTCCTTCTATCCAAATCTGCCACGGAGTCTGCCGGCTCTGGGATCTCACTCCGGAACAACACAAGGGCAGAGCTAGAAGTTAACTGCAGGGTAGTGACCCCTGGTTGGTGTCTAGCTTTCAACTGATTTGACTGGGGGCGGGAGTTAGATTTATAGGCTCGGTTCTGGACCCTGTAGACAGTAGGGATCTCGAGTCTTATGGACTTAATTGAGCTCTCAATAGATATGGGGACTAGGTAAGATGGTATTTACTGTTGTGGCACAGGGCGATAGGAAGCCTTTATATTTTCATATAACTGAGCCTTAGTAAGAGGTACTATTTTGGCTATACTGGACGTATTTAGGGGAGAGAGACTGGATCTACTTTGCGAGGAGGATGGGGACAGCTGTGATAGGAGCGTCTCTCTAGATTGTTCAATCTTCATTCTATGGTATAGCTGAGGTGCTAATTTAGTGATCAGAGCATGCAAGAAAGGTAAATGGTTTATTGTGAGTTAATAGAGGTTAGTAAAGGTGTTAGTCATTCATGGTTAGTTCATTGATAGGAAGAATTCCTGTGCTACCTGGCAATGACTCGAAAGTCAAAACAGGGGCCAGGTATACCTCCGCGGGGGTGGGGGTCTCCCTCCTCGGGTGGGCAAAAAGGGGGAGCTGAGCGCCCTCTCTCTGTGATAGTCGTCCGGCGGCTGTGGCTAGGGGCTTGCCATATCACCAGTGTTTGTAATAACCCTCTGTGTATGAGACAGATGTGGGTGTCTTTAACCTCTGAAGTGCGCATGGGGGTAATTGGAAACGTCCCCCTGTGCTGACGTATTTGAGGTGTTTCCGTCACTAAAATATTCATTGTGCCATTAATAGCATTAATATTTATCCATATGCGCCTATTATGGGTTGATTATAAAGGTATTAACCTGAAACAACAATAAAACGAGTGAAAACAGCGTTTGGATGGTCAAAATCGGAGATATAGCCCGCGAGTTGTATAATGTATGGGTGAGGCAATCTGCTTTCCCGCCAATTTCCCCCAAGGCCACTGAGACGCAGTCGATCGATACTCTCTCTCTCTCTCTTGCACTCGCTTGCTATCAGTGATGACCACACCCTCCAATCGGATTTCTAATGTTAGCACGAAAATATACCTCAGAATAAGGGAATAACAGGGAAAATAGGTGATAACTGAAGGAGAGGAGGAAAGTGGGGAAGGAGGGAGGTAGAGGACTGAGATTTTGCATGGCCCAGGGGCCAAAAAAAAAAAAAAAAATAAAAAAAAAAAATATAAATTTTTTTTTTTTTTCGATGTCAAAAGTTGATTTTTATTTTCTCTGACTCTTAAGAGTCTTCCCGCAGTGCGCCGGGGGAACTCTTAAGAGTCTCCCCGCAGCTCCCGGGTTAATACCAAAACCGAAGGTGCCTTAGCTAGCTGGTTTTACTCGGCTGGTTGTTAATTGTAGGGTTTGCTGGATGTGGTGGAGACTGGGTTGCTAACTCTGCCACATTTATCTGGAAGTATGGCAATAGAAATTAGTTACTGGCGGGGCGGCTAGCCTCGCACCGACGACCATTGGGTGCAGGGTTGTGAATGTGTTGTAAGAGAATAGATGGCATGCAAGGGGCTAGTAAAGTTCTAATGTTGTTCTGGCCTACTAAGTGAAGGTAGGCTGGATAGGAGTATATATATAAAAGGTTGAAGAGCGTTAGCAACGGACAATTCAAGGATCTTCAAGAGGTATGAGAGAGAGGCTAGGTCGGACAAGAGTCGAGAAGCGCGGGTGTCTTAATGAGAGGGGGGGGAGAGTTCAAGGGCTACAGGGAAATTTTGCCCCTAAGGTCCCTGGGCGTGGGCTAGGCTACAATTGATATGGAAGTTTGAAAAGGCAGTAGAATACGTTAGCCAAATGCTACCGGGGAATGCAACTATGGGGTGGTATATGAGTCTGGAAAAGATAGAGTTATGTGATCAGTCCGAGGGTTATGGATACTATTAGTTGGCCCTGGGAACTGCGTTTTCTATTAAATATAAATACCAACAACAGCGGCAGTTCGTAGGGGTACTTAGTTATTGTTTCGGGGTACTTATGACAGATACTGGTAACCAGGTTATCTTATATAATCTATGGTTGGGGTAAGAGGTGTAAGACACAAAGTAAATTGGCGTAGTGTGGACTGTGGATACGAAGGAGGCAAGGGGAAGACGTATGACAATTGTGGAAAGTAAATGGAAAAAGGTGAACACAATGGCGGATAAAAATACTTAACCTAAGGATTGCATTCATCGATGAACGATGACATTATAGTCGTCGTCCTAATAAGGTGATGAAACCTGGTTGATCTGTACTTGGCACAATACGACACAAGGACAGTGCCGCTATGTCGCATCAATGCTGGTGGCAGTTAATATTATAGACTTAGTTACTAGAGGAACAATGCAAGGGGCGACTGAGCACGGGTTACATATATCTATACTCGTCATGGAAAATGATATACGAGGTCTAGGGACAAGCGTGGGTGTTTGAACTTCTAAGATATATAACATCTACTTCTCGGATGTAAGAACATACATAGATAATTATGGCTGTCTGATGTGTTGGCATTGGCTCAACGTCGGGACAGGGCATGGGTGTTTTTAATATG
>CM064481.1:28564769-28587544 GCA_032716605.1 Paralithodes platypus
TTTATAAACCTTTAGTTTAGTTACTTCAACCTCTGCAGTTGTCTTTGAGTTAGCTGTGTTGAGCCTATTGGGGATACTTTAAAGCCTTTGTTACCATCAGGGGTATTTATAAACCTTTAGTTTAGTTACTTCAACCTCTGCAGTTGTCTCTGAGTTAGCTGTGTTGAGCCTATTGGGGATACTTTAAAGCCTTTGTTACCATCAGGGGTATTTATAAACCTTTAGTTTAGTTACTTCAACCTCTGCAGTTGTCTCTGAGTTAGCTGTGTTGAGCCTATTGGGGATACTTTAAAGCCTTTGTTACCATCAGGGGTATTTATAAACCTTTAGTTTAGTTACTTCAACCTCTGCAGTTGTCTTTGAGTTAGCTGTGTTGAGCCTATTGGGGATACTTTAAAGCCTTTGTTACCATCAGGGGTATTTAGAAACCTTTAGTTTAGTTACTTCAACCTCTGCAGTTGTCTCTGAGTTAGCTGTGTTGATCCTATTGGGGATACTTTAAAGCCTTTGTTACCATCAGGGGTATTTATAAACCTTTAGTTTAGTTACTTCAACCTCTGCAGTTGTCTCTGAGTTAGCTGTGTTGAGCCTATTGGGGATACTTTAAAGCCTTTGTTACCATCAGGGGTATTTATAAACCTTTAGTTTAGTTACTTCAACCTCTGCAGTTGTCTTTGAGTTAGCTGTGTTGAGCCTATTGGGGATACTTTAAAGCCTTTGTTACCATCAGGGGTATTTATAAACCTTTAGTTTAGTTACTTCAACCTCTGCAGTTGTCTCTGAGTTAGCTGTGTTGAGCCTATTGGGGATACTTTAAAGCCTTTGTTACCATCAGGGGTATTTATAAACCTTTAGTTTAGTTACTTCAACCTCTGCAGTTGTCTCTGAGTTAGCTGTGTTGAGCCTATTGGGGATACTTTAAAGACTTTGTTACCATCAGGGGTATTTATAAACCTTTAGTTTAGTTACTTCAACCTCTGCAGTTGTCTTTGAGTTAGCTGTGTTGAGCCTATTGGGGATACTTTAAAGCCTTTGTTACCATCAGGGGTATTTATAAACCTTTAGTTTAGTTACTTCAACCTCTGCAGTTGTCTCTGAGTTAGCTGTGTTGAGCCTATTGGGGATACTTTAAAGCCTTTGTTACCATCAGGGGTATTTATAAACCTTTAGTTTAGTTACTTCAACCTCTGCAGTTGTCTTTGAGTTAGCTGTGTTGAGCCTATTGGGGATACTTTAAAGCCTTTGTTACCATCAGGGGTATTTATAAACCTTTAGTTTAGTTACTTCAACCTCTGCAGTTGTCTCTGAGTTAGCTGTGTTGAGCCTATTGGGGATACTTTAAAGCCTTTGTTACCATCAGGGGTATTTATAAACCTTTAGTTTAGTTACTTCAACCTCTGCAGTTGTCTTTGAGTTAGCTGTGTTGAGCCTATTGGGGATACTTTAAAGCCTTTGTTACCATCAGGGGTATTTATAAACCTTTAGTTTAGTTACTTCAACCTCTGCAGTTGTCTCTGAGTTAGCTGTGTTGAGCCTATTGGGGATACTTTAAAGCCTTTGTTACCATCAGGGGTATTTATAAACCTTTAGTTTAGTTACTTCAACCTCTGCAGTTGTCTCTGAGTTAGCTGTGTTGAGCCTATTGGGGATACTTTAAAGCCTTTGTTACCATCAGGGGTATTTATAAACCTTTAGTTTAGTTACTTCAACCTCTGCAGTTGTCTCTGAGTTAGCTGTGTTGAGCCTATTGGGGATACTTTAAAGCCTTTGTTACCATCAGGGGTATTTATAAACCTTTAGTTTAGTTACTTCAACCTCTGCAGTTGTCTTTGAGTTAGCTGTGTTGAGCCTATTGGGGATACTTTAAAGCCTTTGTTACCATCAGGGGTATTTAGAAACCTTTAGTTTAGTTACTTCAACCTCTGCAGTTGTCTCTGAGTTAGCTGTGTTGATCCTATTGGGGATACTTTAAAGCCTTTGTTACCATCAGGGGTATTTATAAACCTTTAGTTTAGTTACTTCAACCTCTGCAGTTGTCTCTGAGTTAGCTGTGTTGAGCCTATTGGGGATACTTTAAAGCCTTTGTTACCATCAGGGGTATTTATAAACCTTTAGTTTAGTTACTTCAACCTCTGCAGTTGTCTTTGAGTTAGCTGTGTTGAGCCTATTGGGGATACTTTAAAGCCTTTGTTACCATCAGGGGTATTTATAAACCTTTAGTTTAGTTACTTCAACCTCTGCAGTTGTCTCTGAGTTAGCTGTGTTGAGCCTATTGGGGATACTTTAAAGCCTTTGTTACCATCAGGGGTATTTATAAACCTTTAGTTTAGTTACTTCAACCTCTGCAGTTGTCTCTGAGTTAGCTGTGTTGAGCCTATTGGGGATACTTTAAAGCCTTTGTTACCATCAGGGGTATTTATAAACCTTTAGTTTAGTTACTTCAACCTCTGCAGTTGTCTTTGAGTTAGCTGTGTTGAGCCTATTGGGGATACTTTAAAGCCTTTGTTACCATCAGGGGTATTTATAAACCTTTAGTTTAGTTACTTCAACCTCTGCAGTTGTCTCTGAGTTAGCTGTGTTGAGCCTATTGGGGATACTTTAAAGCCTTTGTTACCATCAGGGGTATTTATAAACCTTTAGTTTAGTTACTACTTCAACCTCTGCAGTTGTCTTTGAGTTAGCTGTGTTGAGCCTATTGGGGATACTTTAAAGCCTTTGTTACCATCAGGGGTATTTATAAACCTTTAGTTTAGTTACTTCAACCTCTGCAGTTGTCTCTGAGTTAGCTGTGTTGAGCCTATTGGGGATACTTTAAAGCCTTTGTTACCATCAGGGGTATTTATAAACCTTTAGTTTAGTTACTTCAACCTCTGCAGTTGTCTTTGAGTTAGCTGTGTTGAGCCTATTGGGGATACTTTAAAGCCTTTGTTACCATCAGGGTATTTATAAACCTTTAGTTTAGTTACTTCAACCTCTGCAGTTGTCTCTGAGTTAGCTGTGTTGAGCCTATTGGGGATACTTTAAAGCCTTTGTTACCATCAGGGGTATTTAGAAACCTTTAGTTTAGTTACTTCAACCTCTGCAGTTGTCTCTGAGTTAGCTGTGTTGAGCCTATTGGGGATACTTTAAAGCCTTTGTTACCATCAGGGGTATTTATAAACCTTTAGTTTAGTTACTTCAACCTCTGAGTTAGCTGTGTTGAGCCTATTGGGGATACTTTAAAGCCTTTGTTACCATCAGGGGTATTTATAAACCTTTAGTTTAGTTACTTCAACCTCTGCAGTTGTCTCTGAGTTAGCTGTGTTGAGCCTATTGGGGATACTTTAAAGCCTTTGTTACCATCAGGGGTATTTATAAACCTTTAGTTTAGTTACTTCAACCTCTGCAGTTGTCTCTGAGTTAGCTGTGTTGAGCTTATTGGGGATACTTTAAAGCCTTTGTTACCATCAGGGGTATTTATAAACCTTTAGTTTAGTTACTTCAACCTCTGCAGTTGTCTTTGAGTTAGCTGTGTTGAGCCTATTGGGGATACTTTAAAGCCTTTGTTACCATCAGGGGTATTTATAAACCTTTAGTTTAGTTACTTCAACCTCTGCAGTTGTCTTTGAGTTAGCTGTGTTGAGCCTATTGGGGATACTTTAAAGCCTTTGTTACCATCAGGGGTATTTATAAACCTTTAGTTTAGTTACTTCAACCTCTGCAGTTGTCTCTGAGTTAGCTGTGTTGAGCCTATTGGGGATACTTTAAAGCCTTTGTTACCATCAGGGGTATTTATAAACCTTTAGTTTAGTTACTTCAACCTCTGCAGTTGTCTTTGAGTTAGCTGTGTTGAGCCTATTGGGGATACTTTAAAGCCTTTGTTACCATCAGGGGTATTTATAAACCTTTAGTTTAGTTACTTCAACCTCTGCAGTTGTCTCTGAGTTAGCTGTGTTGAGCCTATTGGGGATACTTTAAAGCCTTTGTTACCATCAGGGGTATTTATAAACCTTTAGTTTAGTTACTTCAACCTCTGCAGTTGTCTTTGAGTTAGCTGTGTTGAGCCTATTGGGGATACTTTAAAGCCTTTGTTACCAACAGGGGTATTTATAAACCTTTAGTTTAGTTACTTCAACCTCTGCAGTTGTCTCTGAGTTAGCTGTGTTGATCCTATTGGGGATACTTTAAAGCCTTTGTTACCATCAGGGGTATTTATAAACCTTTAGTTTAGTTACTTCAACCTCTGCAGTTGTCTCTGAGTTAGCTGTGTTGAGCCTATTGGGGATACTTTAAAGCCTTTGTTACCATCAGGGGTATTTATAAACCTTTAGTTTAGTTACTTCAACCTCTGCAGTTGTCTTTGAGTTAGCTGTGTTGAGCCTATTGGGGATACTTTAAAGCCTTTGTTACCATCAGGGGTATTTATAACCTTTAGTTTAGTTACTTCAACCTCTGCAGTTGTCTCTGAGTTAGCTGTGTTGAGCCTATTGGGGATACTTTAAAGCCTTTGTTACCATCAGGGGTATTTAGAAACCTTTAGTTTAGTTACTTCAACCTCTGCAGTTGTCTCTGAGTTAGCTGTGTTGAGCCTATTGGGGATACTTTAAAGCCTTTGTTACCATCAGGGGTATTTATAAACCTTTAGTTTAGTTACTTCAACCTCTGCAGTTGTCTCTGAGTTAGCTGTGTTGAGCCTATTGGGGATACTTTAAAGCCTTTGTCACCATCAGGGGTATTTATAAACCTTTAGTTTAGTTACTTCAACCTCTGCAGTTGTCTCTGAGTTAGCTGTGTTGAGCCTATTGGGGATACTTTAAAGCCTTTGTTACCATCAGGGGTATTTATAAACCTTTAGTTTAGTTACTTCAACCTCTGCAGTTGTCTTTGAGTTAGCTGTGTTGAGCCTATTGGGGATACTTTAAAGCCTTTGTTACCATCAGGGGTATTTATAAACCTTTAGTTTAGTTACTTCAACCTCTGCAGTTGTCTCTGAGTTAGCTGTGTTGAGCCTATTGGGGATACTTTAAAGCCTTTGTTACCATCAGGGGTATTTATAAACCTTTAGTTTAGTTACTTCAACCTCTGCAGTTGTCTCTGAGTTAGCTGTGTTGAGCCTATTGGGGATACTTTAAAGCCTTTGTTACCATCAGGGGTATTTATAAACCTTTAGTTTAGTTACTTCAACCTCTGCAGTTGTCTCTGAGTTAGCTGTGTTGAGCCTATTGGGGATACTTTAAAGCCTTTGTTACCATCAGGGGTATTTATAAACCTTTAGTTTAGTTACTTCAACCTCTGCAGTTGTCTCTGAGTTAGCTGTGTTGAGCCTATTGGGGATACTTTAAAGCCTTTGTTACCATCAGGGGTATTTATAAACCTTTAGTTTAGTTACTTCAACCTCTGCAGTTGTCTCTGAGTTAGCTGTGGGCAGAACACTAATTTTGGAGAGGTAATTATAAGAGTGAGAGAACTCTATTTCTTATTGCTAATCTGGCAACCTCTGCGTCATATGTGCGTGAAAGGGTTAATTAATTTTACTCCCAACACCAAACATCTCCCAATGAAATTAAAGGGAGATTTCCACTTGAGGGACTTTTTTCTTGACCTCTTTCTCCCTCATGTCTAGCCCCATTGCTTTTGAGATTTTAAGACATCGCCCCATTAATTTGTTGATTTTAAGAATTTACGCCCCATTCTGTCAATTTTAAGACCTTTCGTGCCATTTAGGTGTCGATTTTATCCTGGCGAGCGATAGCGAGCCTGTAATTTAAGAGTAACCGGCCTTTGGCCGGGAAATTTTTCTATCGAAAAATGTACAAATTTATCTTGCAAGGGGGTGAAATGTACAAATTTATCTTGCAAGGGGGTGAAATGTACAAATTTATCTTGCAAGGGGGTGAAATGTACAAATTTATCTTGCAAGGGGGTGAAATGTTTAGATTGCTGGAGGAGTAGGAAACAAACTAAAAACCTCCCCTACATGAAAGCCTATGATCCAGCCTGGATTGGAACCCGGGTTACCACATACAGTCGTTGTCACTCTAACCATTACACCATCACGACCGTTAACCCCTTCTGTACCGGGGAGGGTCTTTTCCATTTCATTCTAGCTGTGTTCAGAGGATTTTGTTCGGATTAAGAAGGATCTGTGGTTGTAAAAAGGGTTAAGGGGGGTGACCTGCTTTTTGTTATTTCTCTCCTTTTCTCTCTTTCTCTGGCTTGTATCCATTCGGCCCCATTCAGCCAACTATTTTAAGACGTTTATCCCCATCTAGGTGTTGATTTCTTCCTGGGGAGCGATAGCGAGCCAGCATTATATGAAGAAATCCGGCTTCGCCAGAGAAATTTTTCTTTCGAAAAATGTACAAATTTAGCCTGCTGTCTAACAAAAATAAAAAATATGCTGGCTCGCTACCGCTCACCAGTAAGAAATTGACACCTGGATGGGGATAAACGTCTTAAAACAGTAGGCTGAATGGGGCCAAATGGATACAAGCCACAGCAAGATAGAAAAGGACAGAACAAAAACAGGTCACCCCCCCTTAAACAGGTCACCCCTCTTAAACAGGTCACCCCCCTTAAACAGGTCACCCCCCTTAAACAGGTCACCCCTCTTAAACAGGTCACCTCCCTTAAACAGGTCACCCCCCTTAAACAGGTCACCCCCCTTAAACAGGTCACCCCTCTTAAACAGGTCACCCCTCTTAAACAGGTCACCCCCCTTAAACAGGTCACCCCCCTTAAACAGGTCACCCCTCTTAAACAGGTCACCCCCCTTAAACAGGTCACCCCTCTTAAACAGGTCACCCCCCTTAAACAGGTCACCCCCCTTAAACAGGTCACCCCCCTTAAACAGGTCACCTCTCTTCAACAGGTCACCCCTCTTAAACAGGTCACCCCCCTTAAACAGGTCACCCCCCTTAAACAGGTCACCCCCCTTAAACAGGTCACCCCCCTTAAACAGGTCACCCCCCTTAAACAGGTCACCCCCCTAAAACAGGTCACCCCTCTTAAACAGATCACCCCCCTTAAAAGGTCACCCCCCTTAACAGGTCACCCCCTTAAACAGGTCACCCCTCTTAAACAGGTCACCCCTCTTAAACAGGTCACCCCTCTTAAACAGGTCACGCCCCTTAAACAGGTCACCCCCCTTAAACAGGTCACCCCTCTTAAACAGGTTACCCCTCTTAAACAGGTCACCCCCCTGAAACAGGTCACCCCTCTTAAACAGGTCACCCCCCTTAACCTCTGAAGTGCGCATGGGGATAATTGGAAACGTCCCCCTGTGCTGACGTATTTGAGGTGTTTCCGTCACTAAAATATTCATTGTGCCATTAATAGCATTAATACTTATCCATATGCGCCTATTATGGGTTGATTATAAAGGTATTAACCTGAAACAACAATAAAACGAGTGAAAACAGCGTTTGGATGGTCAAAATCGGAGATATAGCCCGCGAGTTGTATAATGTATGGGTGAGGCAAACTGCTTTCCGCCAATTTCCCCCAAGGCACTGAGACACAGTCGATCGATACTCTCTCTCTCTCTCTTGCACTCGCTTGCCATCAGTGATGACAACACCCTGCTTGCAACTCGCTAATGTTAGCACGAAAATATACCTCAGAATAAGGGAATAACAGGGAAAATAGGTGATAACTGAAGGAGAGGAGGAAAGTGGGGAAGGAGGGGAGGTAGAAGACTGAGATTTTGCATGGCCCAGGGGCCAAATTTTTTTTTTTTTTTTTTTTTTTTTCGATGTCAAAAGTTGATTTTTTTTTTCACTCACTCATAAGAGTCTCCCCGCAGTTCCCGGGTTAAACAGGTCACCCCTCTTAAACAGGTCACCCCCCTTAAACAGGTCACCCCCCTTAAACAGGTCACCCCTCTTAAACAGGTCACCCCCCTTAAACAGGTCACCCCCCTTAAACAGGTCACCCCTCTTAAACAGGTCACCCCCCTTAAACAGGTCACCCCCCTTAAACAGGTCACCCCCCTTAAACAGGTCACCCCCCTTAAACAGTTCACCCCTCTTAACCCTTATTTAGCGGCGAGCAACATAAGTCGAGTTAAATAAAGCTGGACTATGTGGCGGCGCTCGACATAACTCGAGTGGCAATTTCAGCACGTAATGTGGCTGAGAGAGAGACAAGTGGTGGCAGGAGACTAGCGAGCGTATGACTGCTCCAGACCACCGCGGCGAACCTACTGACACAAATCTCAGCTCCCTCCTCCCTCTCTCACTCGCTACATACTCAATTATGTACCGAAAGTACCGAATTACCTGCTTTTTGCACTCGCGTTGCACGGTTATTGCAAGAAAACTATCCATCATACAAGGATCGTTATGGTGTCATTCGAAAGCTCTGTTTATGCCCTTTCAGGGATAGGTACTTGTTTTACGTTCTGGGTCTTATTTAGGCATGAAAATGATCACGTAAACAGCCCTATTTTGGCTAAAAACACCCCGCTGTGCGGTACACATAAATAAACCGCATAGGCCGCTCGTAAGGTGTTAAACAGGTCACCCCCCTTAAACAGGTCACCCCTCTTAAACAGGTCACCCCCCTTAAACAGGTCACCCCTCTTAAACAGGTCACCCCTCTTAAACAGGTCACCCCCCTTAAACAGGTCACCCCCCTTAAACAGGTCACCCCCCTTAAACAGGTCACCCCCCTTAAACAGGTCACCCCCCTTAATTGAGATAGCTTTTTCACTGGCATACGTCCTTCCCAAGCTTTTTTTTTTTTTTTTTTTTTTTTTTAAGAGACAATGAACGGAGGAAGGAAAAACACAGATAAAACAAAAAGGTCCATGTGCCTAAAGGCATCCTCCATTCATAAAATGTTTGTAACAACTGGATTTAAACATTTGTAGATTGTAAGTTTGTGGAAAGCAATTCGAGGGAAGTGAATTCCAAAGAGTAGTAGCTCTGGGGATAAATGAATTCTGATAAGCAGAAGTTCTGCATTGTGGAGGAGAAAGTGTAAATTCATGGGCGCTCTCAGCTGCCCTAGTTCTACGGGGAAAGATGTGGAGAGGCGGCATAATTGAAGCAAGTTCCTCGGAACAATTGCTGTGAAAATATCTGTAGAATAATGCAAGGGATGCAACGTTTCTTCGTATGGATAATGTAGGAAGGTCCTGTGTGATTGCAGGGTTATTGATTAATCTAATAGCTTTATTTATTAGTGGCCCCTCCATCATTGACAAACATGCCTATTACATAAGGCATCCTCTTCAAACACTAATCCGCCGTAGTTTGAATCTACCGCGCAGAGCATTTAAAAAACAGAGGAGCCTTCATCATGAGCGCACGCGACCTCACTCATGGCTTCAGTCATTATGAATTGGGTTCTCACTACGAAAAAACTTCGTAAAAAATAAAAACAAAAAGAAAATAAGAATAACTATCTAATAAGCTTTCCATCATATCGTGGATGTACTTGTGTGGATCTTTGACCAGACGCTGATTCAGGCGTCATTCTTCCTTCTCTGCTCTGCGCTCAGCCTGCCCGGACGTGTCTCCCCACGATCCGCTGGTTCCGCATTTGCTGCGTCCCTAGTGAGTTTTTTCTCATTTGTTTACTCCGGGATGTATCGAGTAAGGTTAGGATATGCGTAGCAGGAGTGTCCTGGGCTGGTTGCCCGCAGTGCAGTGTATTTTGGGTTGTGTGTTTGGGGCATCTATTTCGGATGTTCCCGCGTGGTCCTGTTGTGGACTTGTGATCGTTTCACAGTTGAGTTAGCTTGTGATGCAGGCGGCTTTCATTACGCGTTAATTATTGCTGCCTTTTATCTTTCTGATGAGGTAAGCTTTGCTTACTGACGTTCCCAGCGTATTTTTCTTCACTTAGTGAAGTTTTTTCTGGGTCCCGAGTCAGTCTTCCCTTTGCCGGAAGTTTTTACTACAGTGGTGTGTTGGCGGTGGTTCCTGTTGTTATATTTCCAGTGTTTTTGTGTATATTTCAACATTTCTTATGCCGTCTACTTAGGCCTAGCCAGCCGCTCGTAGCTTTGCCACATGTACAAGTGTTATTGTTTATTTTTATAAATATGCCCTACTGTGTCATGTGTATCCGGGTTTTAGTTGTGTATTGGCTAATTCCTCGGACTATGTTTGTTTCCTGGTTTAGTTGTGTATTGGCTAATTCCACGGATTATTGTGTGGACTTAGGCTAGTCGTGCGTGGCTTTCCTTCGTGTCCGTTGTACGTTCAGATGGTGTCTGATCGGGGTGGGTTTCCTTCCGGCGGGTTTTTCTCGGTTTCACCATGAAAAAAACCCGGCCAAGAGCCGTGTTGGGCCACACGTGGTTTCAACACAGGCTTGTGTCCCCGGCGATGAGGTGTCTGTGGCTCTCCAGGACTGCGTCTCTGTGTTGGTGCCTGTTTTCAGGCTCCCTTTGATTCCCGGCGGAATGGCTGTACCCATCTAAAAACATTGTTCATGCGAACATATGTTATGTAGTTTTTCTACCCGGTTTTACAAAACCACAAGAAAAACCTAGCTGTTGTTAAGGGCTTTCCTCCCCGGCGATCTTTTACAAAGAAGTGGGGACAGGAACTTATGGGGTTAACGTTTTGACATCTCACCCGGCGGGTGTACCTTGGTAGGGTGGGATGAACAACTAAGTCATTCAGTTAGTTAACCGATCCATTTTAAGGGATACTTTATGTATCGCCGCCTTTACACTTACGGCGATTGAAGGTTCAATTAGGGTTAACATCGTTTTTACACCCGGCGGGTGCTCCTGGGTGGAGGAAATAAGGAATTTACAATTCAATTTCGATTTAACCACTTAATTAAGTGATACGTTTAGGTATCGCCGCCTTCATACTTACGGCGATCTTTTTGTGACAATTCGTTAGAAATCAGATCTCGTATCAGCCTGCCCTGTGTTATTCTACTAAAATATTTCAAGGGCCAGCGTCTTTATGGGGGGTTGTTTTTGTTCCAAAATTGAATCTTGAGGCAGTCACCACCAGAAAGACTATAAACGCCATGCTGGACCGTTATATTATGTCAGAGGGTATTCTTCACTTTCTTAAAAAGATATGTTTAGATATTCTGAGCCCCGCCGCGTAGCGAGCTGTGATCATTGTGTCATTACATCTCGTTACCCAGTGGGTTATTAACACTTGTGTGCGAACATGTTGGGTTAACCTTATGAGCATTAATTCCTGGAAATTTTCTTTTTTTCCAGAGCTGGGCTCCGGCGGACCAATACAGACCCGGCGGTAGTTTTCCCCACCAGTCTCTGTCATGGCTACCTTGGCCCCAGTCTTTGCTTTATGCACTACCCCTACCTGTGCCGGTATCCCTATTCTTGCGCATACTCTTTGCATAAAGTGTGTTAAATGTCTAGACCGTTCAAGGGGTCTGTGGGTTATGCGTAATTGTTCCTTTTGCTCCCAATTAGCTGTCAAGGTCCTATGCGACAATGATAAGACCGCAGCGGTCGCGTTAAGAGAAGTTAGGCAACAGATGTCAGCATACACTACGATTGTAGCTCATAAGTCACTTCAATGTGACAACGTCCCTCTTTGGGATAGACTGCTTTTTGAACACCCTCCCCCTAAACGTTCCTCTCGAGTCACTAGTCACAAGCCGGCGGAGACTGGTCAGGGTTCTGTGTCTTCTGCTGCTACTCCGAAACGTCCAAGAGAGCCTACACCCCCGGCGTCCGCCTCCGCGTCTCGGGCGAGATCGAGGTCTAGGTCACCTCTCAGACGCCAGTCATCTAGTCTTGCCTCTTCACCATCGAGTAAGAAGAGTAGGACGGAAAGTTCCACCAGTGGTCACGGCGATGAATCCTCCAAATCAAAGAGTAGTTCACGGTCACACCGTAGCCATAAATCTTCCAAAAAGGATTCCCATAAACGAAAGACCTCCCTACATTCGCCAGCTTCTAGTGCCTCTCATCGTACCTCTACCCCAGACAGAGTTTGTGTTAGGTCTCAAGGGTCCAGTACGGTGCCTGTCCCTAAAGAGGATTTACCCATTAATATTTTAACCCTGGAATTGGAGAGTTCAGGGGGATCAGTGATTGAGAGTGTTTCAGACTCCCAAGAGAGTGTAGGCCAGGGCCTCGGTGTTTGGCGATTTTCTCGGCCAGGGTCTGACCACCCACTTCCGACTCAAACTAGTCACACAGTAGCTGACGTCCACAGAGACGCGGCGATCCCATCCTCTATTCCTGACTTATCTTGGCAGCAAGGTACCCCAGCTTCGGCGGGGTCTTCTCAGGAGGATCAGGAGGAGAAAGACGAGGTTTCAATAATTTCGGAGATGGAAGGGCAAGAGTCAGGTTCAGGCTTGGACGCCGCGCAGGATATTAATGATTCACCAGTAAGTTCATCATCAACTCAATTTGTCACTGCGCAGGAAATTGATGGGCTATTTAGTCATGCTTTATCTAAATTTTTTGGCCAACAACAGGAAACTCCCACAGTGGACTTGGGGGCTCCCACGACAAGTTCTACGGTACGGCCTCTGATGACTTCTATTGCTTTATCTAAGATCCCTACCCCCCCCCACTCTGTCACCATCAGTGGTTACTAAGCCTGCTACGGCGGCATTGACCACTTCGAATGTAAGGGTTATAACGGATGTCAATCCACCCCCTCTAGACAAGGCGCCTCTCAGAAAGGTAGCTATGCCCTTGCTTTATGGACCAGACGAGTCATGGGTCCTTTTGACCCCCACTAAACCAGAGCTCGCCCAACCTACCTTGTCAGGGGAACTCCCAGTACCGCGTGAGTGGGTCATCCAGGGCAATAAATCAAAGAAATTAAGGGCCTTGGATATTTTGGGAAATGTACTAGACGTCAATATAAAGGCTATACCTAGTTATTATCACCAAGACTATTTTGTGTATGCTACTAAGCCAGCTTTACCCCTGCCTCAGCTTCAAAATTGTTTTCAGACTGGTCTAAGCTGGATGGGTTTAATGACATTAAGACTCTGTCAGCTCTCACTCCTGAACTTGATTTACAAACCGTCACAGACGAAGCAGCTAATCCAGTCTTGAAGGTGGGGCAGTTGGGTCCAGGACCTTGGGTAGATTGGGAGACAGAGGCTCAAAACTTTGCAACCACATTTACTTCCAAATCTTCCACCAGATCCCTCAAGATACTCATTCGTGGTTCTCCATGCCGGTATGTTCTGCCGGCGGAAGTCCCGTCAGCTTTGTTTTCTTTCCTAGCTGCCCCTAAAGATTAATCTTTGTGAGCTAAAAGACCCTTTCACTACCCCTACCCCAACTCACCTAGACCGAGAATTTAGGCTAAGGGGGAAAGCTTTTCGCCTGTTCTCTCAGTACATAGTGTCTCAACAGGTAGCTAAGTCTTTACTTCGGTCCACTCAGGCAATCGCAGACGCGGATGCCAGAAGATCGGTTGAATTATCCCGGCGACTGCTTCTCCAGTCGTCAATCCAATCTCTGGGTGACATACGCACCGCCTTGCTTGAGGCGGTACGAGCAAGACAAGATCTCAGAATGTCTTTAGTTCGCAAACTGCCTGATCGCATTGCGAATCAGGTGGTCATGTCACCAGTGCTTACTCCCTCTTTAATGTCCCCTGAAGTGTGGCGAACGGTATTTAATATGGCGCAGGCTTTTAAACACAGTCCCACCCCTTCTAAGAAACCTGCCTTTAACTTCCCCAAACCCAGGCCAACCGCTAAAGCTCAGCCAGGGGGATCTAAGCCCTTTCTTCCGCCTAAGTCCTCCCACTCCCCCCAAGGTCAGTACAGGCATAGACAGAGTAGGTTTTCAGGTCAGAGAGGACGCGGCCATAATAAGCCAGGTCAGGGCCAGTCTTCGGCCAACACCAGCCAGCCGGCGAAGCGTCCAGCACCACCAACCCCACCATAAAAAAACTAAAGTCTCTCTCACTCCCGGTGCCAACCTTAAGGCCGGCGGACCCGAGGGTAGTACAGCCGGCGAACCCTTGTCTGCTAACTGGGTCGTTCCGAACGTGTCACCAAGCATGGCCGTTAAACACTTGGGCACGGATGGTGGCACGCAAAGGCATCACTTGGCAGTGGCTCCGGCGAATTTTGTTTCTTTAGAGGTGGAGTCACTGGTCCAGGAAATGATTGCCAAGAATGTCATCATCCCGGTCCCCCCAAATTACCCTGTATTCACGTCCAAACTATTTTTGGTTCCCAATAGGGACAGTGTTCAGATGAGACCAGTCGTAGACCTGTCTTATCTGAACCTTCACATTCACAACGAGTCTTTCCGAATGTTAACAGTACACCAAATCAGGCTAACACTTCCGCCGGGAGGTTGGATGTGTTCACTAGACCTGACAGACGCCTATTGGCACGTATCGGTCAACAAAAGATTTCAAAGGTTTTTGGCCTTACGGATCAGGCACCAAAATTTTGTTTTTCAAAGGATGCCATTCGGTTTGAACCTAGCACCTCGATTATTCACGAAATTAGTCCGGCAAGCCCTGATGCCATTGTTAAAACAAGGAATCAGAGTGTTGTGGTACCTAGACGACTGGCTGGTGGTGGCAGAGACACAACAATTATGCATCAAACATGTCAACATCATTTTAAATCATGTCAAAACTCTAGGGTTCAAGGTAAATCTGGTAAAGTCAAACCTTGTTCCCTCACGAGTAATTCAGTGGATAGGGCTGGTCTGGGACACGGCCGCTCTCACTCTGAGTCAGAGTGTGGACAATCGCAACAGGTTTCGCAGGAAACTGTTCATGTTTCTTCACAGTCTGACTACGACGCGGAGGATCTGGGAGTCTCTGGTCGGCTCTCTCAACTGGATTCAACTAACTGTCATGTTGGGCCGGTTGAAAGTAAAACGTTTAATATTGGAAGGCAACAAATATTTCCCACTCTTACCGGCGGGAAAATTATGGCCCATCCCGAAATTAATCCACACCTTACTAGCGGTCTGGGCAAAAAGGGAAACGTTGCACTCAATAATGTCATGGACCTCTCCTCCACCAACGGTAGGGGTAGACACGGATGCGTCAGGCACAATAGGGTGGGGATTTCAGTCAAATCAGGGGCACCAGGGTCACCAGGGCACCAGGGCTTTGGTCCCACTTAGAAATCTCTCACATCAATGTCAAAGAATTACTAGTCCCCTTGTATTTCCTTCAGGCTCACGGCCCTGCGTTACGGGGCAAGTCAGTGGCCTTCAGAATGGACAATCTGAACGCAGTTCACTGTATTCAGAAACAAGGATCAACGAGGTCAAGGAGGTTGCTAAACGTGTCGGAAGAGATTTTTACTCTAGCCAACAGACTAGACATTTATCTTCATGCATCTTATCTCCCAGGCGTAGCGAACGTCTGGGCAGACGCTCTGTCCCGGAGACAGAGCACGACAGTAGAATGGGAGCTCAAGCAACCCATTTTCAACCTAATGATTGCAGAGCTCTCCCATCCACAAGTGGATCTGTTTGCGTCCGAGGAGACTCACAAACTCCCTCTATACCTCACCCGCCGGACGAAAACGCCGGCAGGGGGGCCAGACGCCCTAGTGACAGACTGGAACAGATGGAGCTCCATCTATCTGTTTCCGCCGCCAGATGCGTCACTAATGTGCCACGTAGTGAACAAACTACGAGATTATCGAGGCTTAGTCTCACTAATCGCGCCCCTGTGGCCGGCGCAGTTGTGGTACCAGCAATTGAAAACGTGGTGCCCGCACCCGGTGTCGCTCCCGGTCGGGTATTTCCACTTAGACACGATTGGCAACCTAGCGACCTCGCTGACTTTTGCATTATGGACATTCAGGAGGCCAAGTGGCTAGCACCATACGGTAGAGATGTGACCAATAAATTATTAAATCAATATACTCAGTCTACGAAACGACAGTATCACTCACATTGGCAAGCCTTTACTTCTTGGATCATCAGAACAGAACAGACTGTGCCATCAGTAGCTTTAGTTTTCAACTATTTAAATTATCTGTTTGAGCAGAAACATTTATCTGTGGTAACGTTAAAAAATCACTTAACTGCGATTAGAGTGCCCTTTTTAGACCTTACAGGTCTCTCCATACCGGTGGCGGAGGAAACAGGTTTTATGAGAGCTTGTTTTAAACTCCGCCCACCTCCCCGTCAGCTCATGCCTACTTGGTCTCTGGACAAAGCTTTGTCTTTACTTCACTCCCGTCTGTACCAAAATACTGCAGATTTTGCATTACTCTTAAAAAAGGCTGTTTTCCTTTTGGCTTTGGCCACCGGGAACAGAGTGTCTGAGCTGGCGGCGATGAGCAACACACCTAATTGCCTTAGGTTTGGTAGACTTAATGAATGTATTTACATTGCACCTTCCCTGGGATTTGTAGCCAAGAATGAGCACAGTGCACACGTATTTTCTGAGTTCACGGTGCCGGCATTAAAAAGGGGAAAGGTGCATCATAATCTATGTCCAGTGCAAGCTCTAACCAAATATTTGAGAGTAGCTCCTCTAAACCCCCAAGGTGCTTTATGGGTAGCAAGTACGGGTAAACGCTTACTGAAACGGCGATTAGCCTCTCTTCTGGTCGAAGTTATTAAAGAGAGTAATCCCGGCGTTGTGGGTCGGGCCCACGATTTACGCAAATGGGCAGCCTCTTTACGTTTCCTGAATTTTTTTTCAGTAGAAGATATTGCGTCCACTCAGTTGTGGGCGTCTAATCATACGTTTTTGTCTAGATACTTGTCAGTTGCTCTAGATAAACCTTCCTTACCATGTATAGCTTTAAGGCAGAGGGTGTAGGTGGCCCTGCAGTCACTTTTGTTTACTTTCAAGGGAAAGGGGGGGGGGGGGGGGGGTGCAGTCAGTTGACATAGGACACCCTAGACCCCGCCGGAGTGTGAGAGCTGTGATACAATTTATGGTTAATGTGATATGAAAATTTCTCAGCGAGAAATTGTGCTAGTACAATGTTAGTACAAAACAACGGGGTTGTTATAAGTAGTTTTAGCTGCGAAAGCAATTTAATATTAAAACAGTGAAGATCTTTTGCAATTTATCTCCACGATTATTTTGGGGTTTATTATGTGCACATATAAACTGATAACTTGTTATTTTTGTCACCACTCGTTGAGTGGGGTGCCTTTGTAACTACAGATCTGTTCACAGAATCTTCAGAGTTACCCATTTTTTGTCAAGCAGGCTTCTTTGAAGCACGCACCTGCCTGAACCCCTTTCTTGTATATATCCGGCCTACGCCTTATTAAATATATTTCAAAAAGTAAGAATACTATGTGGTTGTTTTTATTATCTGCTTTTCTAGAGTTATGATATGATTACGAATGTCCCCCTCCAGTCTTAGAAATCAGGCATGTTCGTCAATGATGGAGGGGCCACTAATAAATTATAGGTTTTGACTCCTGTAAGGAGATAAAGAAAACCTAATATTTAGTAGTGGCCCCGTAATCATTGACGACTGGGGCCCTCCCGACCATCCCCTTCCCATTCGTTGATGTATTGAGGATTTTGGTTTACTTGATATGTCAGTGAAGGAAGAATGACACCTGAATCAGCGTCTGGTCAAAGATCCACACAAGTACATCCACGATATGATGGAAAGCTTATTAGATAGTTATTCTTATTTTCTTTTTATTTTTATTTTTTACGAAGTTTTTTCGTAGTGAGAACCCAATTCATAATGACTGAAGCCATGAGTGAGGTCGCGTGCGCTCATGATGAAGGCTCCTCAGTTTTTTAAATGCTCTGCGCGGTAGATTCAAACTACGGCGGATTAGTGTTTGAAGAGGATGCCTTATGTAATAGGCATGTTCGTCAATGATTACGGGGCCACTACTAAATATTAGGTTTTCTTTATCTCCTTACAGGAGTCAAACCTATAATTTTGAATTTTGTCCAACTGCCTCAATGCAACCACTCCACTTCCTCCCCACAGAGGTGAACAGTAATCCATCTGAGAACGCACATGACTTTTATATATCACGGCCAACTGCTCGTCAGTGAAGAATTCTCGAACTCTGTACAGGAGTCCCAGTTTTTTAGAGGCATTCTTAGCAATGCTTCTAACATAATGTGTCCAGCTCAAGTTAGTAGTTAATGTTACACCGAGAATGTCAATACTAGGGGAAGTGGGAATATTTACATCATTAAAAAATATATGGGAGTCAGTGAGATTCTGTCGGTTAGAAAATTGAATGTACTGTACTTGGTTTTCTGTGCATTAAAGGAAACTAGATTCTTTTGTCCCCATCCATTAATTCTAGAAAGGTCCTGGTTCAGAGAAATTGCAGTGTTTATTTTTGAATTTATAAGATCGGGTTGGGTGAAAGAATTGGTAAATGTGAAGGAACTGTGGAGTGTTGAGTCATCTGCGTAGGAATGTATTGGATTATGAGTGGTAGATATGAGATCATTGATATGAATGAGGAACAGAATTGGGGCCAAAACTGATCCCTGGGGAACAACAGCATTTATTGAGTGAAATTGAGAATAAATAAAGGCCATCTACCATTACACGTATTTTTCTGTTATGAAGATAAGAAGAAATTAGTGGAACTAATGATGCAAGGCCGTAGTGTGACATCTTCGACAATAAGGATTGATGCCAGACTCTATCAAATGCCTTTGATATATCCAGTGCTATTGTATGTGTTTCACCATGTTGGTCTGTAGCTTGGTTGATTTGATGCGTAAGAAGGCAAAGCATGTCTGCAGTTGATCGACATCGTCTAAAACCATATTGCCTATCACTGATTAATTTATTATTCTCAAGATGCTTAATTATGTGATTATTTAATATAATTTCAAAGACTTTACCAAGAGTGGAAGTTATAGCTATTGGTCTGTAGTTTGATGGATCTGAAGAGGCACCTTTTTTAGGAACTGGATGGATGTTTGCTTCTTTCCAGGGTACTGGGAAGCATGAGGTATGAGTACACAGACGGAAAAATGTTGCCAATACAGGAGCGAGCACCAAGGAGCAATTCTTAAGTACTATTGGAGGAATTTCATCTGGACCAGGAGCCTTATCTACGAGAGATTCTGCAAAATAGTTTTGACATGTCTGGTGTGGATCTTAAGTGAGGGAATTTCAGGCGAATTAAAATTAAGTACAGGGACATCTTGATTTATTTCATCTAAGGTTGAGTTGGTGGAGAAAATATCCGCAAGAAGGTTAGCTTTACCTCGTGGGTCACTTACAAGATTGCCAGTCGGAGATTTTAATGGTGGAATGGATGAAGCAGTAGTGAAGTTGGATTTAAATGAGTTAAGAGCTGAATAAAATTGTGTACTAGTAGCCGGTACAGAAGTGGTTAATATTTGTGGAATAACATTGTGTACTAGACCTCCAGCAAGCTTAAAATTACACCCCCTAGACCACCTTTCAAGATAAATGTGTACATTTTTCGGTAGAAAAATGTCCCTTTCGAAGGCCGTTTCCTCTTAAATAACAGGCTTGCTATCGCTCGCCAGAAAAAAAGATGCCTAAATGGCACGAAATGTCTTAAAATTGACATAAATGGGGCGAAAGTTATTAAAATCGCCAAACTAAAGGGGACAAACGTCTTAAAATGTCAAAGCAATGGGGCTAAACATGAGGGAGAGAGGAGGCCAGAAAAAAATCCCTCAAGTGGAAATCTCCCCTTAATCTGTATTGATTTTGTTTTGTTTTAAATTACTGTTACAATCCCTTGGAGTGCCAGCGACGTGTTTTATATTGGATTCTAGCTCTGTGTAGACGATATTATGCAGCTTAGGAAGAATGTGTGGTAGGTATAAGGGTTGGTCGAGATCATTTGAAGCCTTATTATTGCTAGAGGTCCTTCCTGAGCTGAATAAAATTGTCTAAATACTTGTATAGCTAGAATAAACTATAACACACGTCACTGGTACTCAAAGGGTTATTAGACAGCATAGCCAGTCAGATATATTTTTACCAGGACAGATTAAGTAGTAGTAGTAGTAAGCAGCGCTTATCTCTCTCTCTCTCTCTCTCTCTCTTTAGCTCTTTCTCGCTACCTATCTATCTATTCTTTCGCAGTAATCTCATTCTTAACTAATTCAATCTCCACAATACCTAATATCCTATCTTCTCATTAACCAAGGTCTAATCCTTATTGATAATACAACTTCTACAACTACCGCTGCTATTAGTACTGCTAACATTACGGTTTATAAAGGAAATAACGAACATCTTTATTAAAGCCAAAATCTGCCTAGTTGTCCTATCTAAGCCGCATACTCAGTGTGTGTATGTCACGTAATAACACCAAATTGTGCACATACAACACAACCTAATATATACATCCACCAGCCAGCCAGGGGGAATATCAAATATGGCATACAACAACACCGATATATACATCCCACCAGCCAGCCAGGGGGAATATCAAATATGGCATACAACAACACCGATATATACAATCCCACCAGCCAGCCAGGGGGAATATCAAATATGGCATACAACAACACCGATAGGGAATACACACTCTAGTACAAAATAATCTAGGCACACATACCAACAAATATTTGGTTGTTTTTACGGAAATTACGGGCCGGTACTGTAAATAAGATAAATTAAGTTTTGGAAAAAAAAGAAAAACAGAAGCTAAATAGCCTCAGTGTAAAGCATAAAAGACATTGCAAGAGAACACATGGAAGTGTTATAAGGGTATAATGGAGGATGATGAAAGTTTAGATGAAACCCTATCACAAAGGTCAAAGACTAACAAGTGTTGCATCTGTACAAAGAATGAGCATACATGTACAAGATGCAAATGCGTGCTAAAAAAAAAAGGATGCATATTGTAATAAAGGTTCCCGGTGTCGCAACCCTTATAATAGTGTAATAACAGAGGGAGGGGCGGCAGCCAGTGCCCAGAGAGTGCGAAGGGATGAAGCTGACGGGACACAACACGGCGATGGGCAACAACCCGACAGAGCATGTGGAGGTGCGGGACCCTCAGGGGGCCCGAGAGAAGGGCGGTAACCACATGACATGGTGGGTGACGGTGAGCCCAGCGGAGTCCAAAGACCCGGAGACGAGCACCGAGATGCTGCAGAGGAGGGTGGTGTGCAAACAAGGCCAAATATAGCTGGTAGAAACGACGATATGCCACGCAACGAAGAGCCCCGAGAAGCACACAGGGAGGTGGGACCACAGAGGGAAGCAGCCCTGGAGAGACCCGCAGAAGTTGATGGCAGAGGAGGACCCCTTCAATGGAAAGGACTACGGGGAGAGGAGGTAAAAATGTGGACAGAGGCAGCTTACTCAGAAATTGTAGATTGGTCTGCACACAGTTTATTCAACCCACCTAAATGTGACGCCACCACCAAACTGTTGACAGAGATGAAAAAGCTCATTTATAACTATGTCTATGACAGACCTTTAGCCCCGTATGCTCTCAAGTTATTTTTCAGCATTCCACATCTCTTCTTGCAAAAAACTCACCGCAATTCTAGACAAGCGGAAAATGTAACAGCGCTAACAAATAGAGTGAAACTGTGGAATGATAACAAGATGGATGACTTACTCAGTGAAGCCAGAGCATTACAAGAGAGACACGGCAGACGGCAACAAAAAGAGAAAACACTGAGGACAAGGCCAGGAGATTCGGCGACCAGATGAGACAAGGTAAAGTGGCACCTGCAATACGATCGCTGACAAAGGAGGCAGCTAGTGGGCTGTTGCCTATCACAAGAGATACCATCAAGCTGCGGAAGAGAAACATCCGCAACCTAGTATATCCGAGAGTCAGAAGCTAGAGGGAGGCTTATATACCACCGAACCCCGTCATCTACGAACAAATCACAGGCGAGAAGATTTGGAAAAAGGCTCTAGGGACACAAGGCAGTGCAGGACCCTCAGGGATGGATGCAAACGGTTGGAGAACAATCCTGAGCAGCACACTTTTCGGAGTTGCAGCGACCGACTTACGCAGGGCGCTGGCAGATCTTGCAAGAAAAATGGCCACTCAAGATTGTCAACACTTGGAGGCCTACACAGCTTGTCGTCTAATACCATTGGACAAGAATCCAGGGTGCAGACCTGTAGGGGTGGGTGAAGTGTTGAGAAGAATCATCGGAAAATGCATAATGGAGGTGGTGAAGGACGATGTGCGGTCAGCGGCTGGAAATCTCCAAGTGTGTGCTGGCCACCAAGCAGGGGGAGAGGCAGCAATTCATGCAATAAGAGAAATATATGAGCAAGAAGAATGTGAAGCCGTGCTGTTAGTGGATGCATCAAATGCCTTTAACACCATCAACAGAAAGACAGCAATTCACAACATCAAGGTAAAATGCCCCAGCTTAGCCACCTATGTAGAGAATACCTATAAACAGCCTGCAGACCTCTTCATAGTAAACAACCAAAACTCACGACGTGGAACGGCACTGAAATCAATGGAAGGAACCACACAAGGGGACCCAGTAGCAATGGCGATGTACGCATTAGGTCTCTCGGTGTTGCTATCATTAACAAGACATGAGACGACACATGTTAAGCAGGCGGCCTATGCAGATGATCTCACTGGAGCAGGGAAAGTCAATGATCTCAAGAGCTGGTGGGAGCAAGTATCACAAGTGGGACCAGAAATAGGATACTTTCCAAATGCTAGTAAGTCTATACTGATAGTAAAAGCAGAACATTACGAAAATGCCTTAGAAGCTTTCAACGGTAGTGAAGTGGTCGTAACAAAGGACGGACAGCGTCATCTAGGGGCAGTGATTGGCACAGAAGAGTTCAAGAAGCAATACATGGAAGAGAAGGTCAGAGAGTGGGTAAACGAAATAGAAATACTAGCCAAAATTGCAAAGACGGAACCACAGGCTGCATATTCGGCA
>CM064481.1:28587644-28634255 GCA_032716605.1 Paralithodes platypus
AATTTTGCCAACTGCCTCAATGCAACCACTCCACTTCCACCCCACAGAGGTGAACAGTAATCCATCTGAGAACGCACATGACTTTTATATATCACGGCCAACTGCTCGTCAGTGAAGAATTCTCGAACTCTGTACAGGAGTCCCAGTTTTTTAGAGGCATTATTAGCAATGCTTCTAACATAATGTGTCCAGCTCAAGTTAGTAGTTAATGTTACACCGAGAATGTCAATACTAGGGGAAGTGGGAATATTTACATCATTAAAAAATATATGGGAGTCAGTGAGATTCTGTCGGTTAGAAAATTGAATGTACTTGGTTTTCTGTGCATTAAAGGAAACTAGATTCTTTTGTCCCCATCCATTAATTCTAGAAAGGTCCTGGTTCAGAGAAATTGCAATGTTTATTTTTGAATTTATAAGATCGGGTTGGGTGAAAGAATTGGTAAATGTGAAGGAACTGTGGAGTGTTGAGTCATCTGCGTAGGAATGTATTGGATTATGAGTGGTAGATATGAGATCATTGATATGAATGAGGAACAGAATTGGGGCCAAAACTGATCCCTGGGGAACACCAGCATTTATTGAGTGAAATTGAGAATAAAGGCCATCTACCATTACACATATTTTTCTGTTATGAAGATAAGAAGAAATTAGTGGAACTAATGATGCAAGGCCGTAGTGTGACATCTTCGACAATAAGGATTGATGCCAGACTCTATCAAATGCCTTTGATATATCCAGTGCTATTGTATGTGTTTCACCATGTTGGTCTGTAGCTTGGTTGATTTGATGCGTAAGAAGGCAAAGCATGTCTGCAGTTGATCGACAATCGTCTAAAACCATATTGCCTATCACTGATTAATTTATTATTCTCAAGATGCTTAATTATGTGATTATTTAATATAATTTCAAAGACTTTACCAAGAGTGGAAGTTATAGCTATTGGTCTGTAGTTTGATGGATCTGAAGAGGCACCTTTTTTAGGAACTGGATGGATGTTTGCTTCTTTCCAGGGTACTGGGAAGCATGAGGTAGGAGTACACAGACGGAAAATTATTGCCAATACAGGAGCGAGCACCAAGGAGCAATTCTTAAGTACTATTGGAGGAATTTCATCTGGACCAGGAGCCTTATCTACCGAGAGATTCTGCAAAATAGTTTTGACATGTCTGGTGTGGATCTTAAGTGAGGGAATTTCAGGCGAATTAAAATTAAGTACAGGGACATCTTGATTTATTTCATCTAAGGTTGAGTTGGTGGAGAAAATATCCGCAAGAAGGTTAGCTTTACCTCGTGGGTCACTTACAAGATTGCCAGTCGGAGATTTTAATGGTGGAATGGATGAAGCAGTAGTGAAGTTGGATTTAAATGAGTTAAGAGCTGAATAAAATTGTGTACTAGTAGCCGGTACAGAAGTGGTTAATATTTGTGGAATAACATTGTGTACTAGACCTCCAGCAAGCTTAAAATTACACCCCCTAGACCACCTTTCAAGATAAATGTGTACATTTTTCGGTAGAAAAATGTCCCGGCCGAAGGCCGTTTCCTCTTAAATAACAGGCTTGCTATCGCTCGCCAGAAAAAAAGATGCCTAAATGGCACGAAATGTCTTAAAATTGACATAAATGGGGCGAAAGTTATTAAAATCGCCAAACTAAAGGGGACAAACGTCTTAAAATGTCAAAGCAATGGGGCTAAACATGAGGGAGAGAGGAGGCCAGAAAAAAATCCCTCAAGTGGAAATCTCCCCTTAATCTGTATTGATTTTGTTTTGTTTTAAATTACTGTTACAATCCCTTGGAGTGCCAGCGACGTGTTTTATATTGGATTCTAGCTCTGTGTAGACGATATTATGCAGCTTAGGAAGAATGTGTGGTAGGTATAAGGGTTGGTCGAGATCATTTGAAGCCTTATTATTGCTAGAGGTCCTTCCTGAGCTGAATAAAATTGTCTAAATACTTGTATAGCTAGAATAAACTATAACACACGTCACTGGTACTCAAAGGGTTATTAGACAGCATAGCCAGTCAGATATATTTTTACCAGGACAGATTAAGTAGTAGTAGTAGTAAGCAGCGCTTATCTCTCTCTCTCTCTCTCTCTCTCTCTCTCTCTTTAGCTCTTTCTCGCTACCTATCTATCTATTCTTTCGCAGTAATCTCATTCTTAACTAATTCAATCTCCACAATACCTAATATCCTATCTTCTCATTAACCAAGGTCTAATCCTTATTGATAATACAACTTCTACAACTACCGCTGCTATTAGTACTGCTAACATTACGGTTTATAAAGGAAATAACGAACATCTTTATTAAAGCCAAAATCTGCCTAGTTGTCCTATCTAGCCGCTTACTCAGTGTGTTTATGTCACGTAATAACACCAAATTGTTCACATACAACACAACCTAATATATACATCCCACCAGCCAGCCAGGGGGAATATCAAATATGGCATACAACAACACCGATATATACATCCCACCAGCCAGCCAGGGGGAATATCAAATATGGCATACAACAACACCGATATATACATCCCACCAGCCAGCCAGGGGGAATATCAAATATGGCATACAACAACACCGATAGGGAATACACACTCTAGTACAAAATAATCTAGGCACACATACCAACAAATATTTGGTTGTTTTTACGGAAATTACGGGCCGGTACTGTAAATAAGATAAATTAAGTTTTGGAAAAAAAAGAAAAACAGAAGCTAAATAGCCTTAGTGTAAAGCATAAAAGACATTGCAAGAGAACACATGGAAGTGTTATAAGGGTATAATGGAGGATGATGAAAGTTTAGATGAAGACCTATCACAAAGGTCAAAGACTAACAAGTGTTGCATCTGTACAAAGAATGAGCATACATGTACAAGATGCAAATGCGTGCTAAAAAAAAAAGGATGCATATTGTAATAAAGGTTCCCGGTGTCGCAACCCTTATAATAGTGTAATAACAGAGGGAGGGGCGGCAGCCAGTGCCCAGAGAGTGCGAAGGGATGAAGCTGACGGGACACAACACGGCGATGGGCAACAACCCGACAGAGCATGTGGAGGTGCGGGACCCTCAGGGGGCCCGAGAGAAGGGCGGTAACCACATGACATGGTGGGTGACGGTGAGCCCAGCGGAGTCCAAAGACCCGGAGACGAGCACCGAGATGCTGCAGAGGAGGGTGGTGTGCAAACAAGGCCAAATATAGCTGGTAGAAACGACGATATGCCACGCAACGAAGAGCCCCGAGAAGCACACAGGGAGGTGGGACCACAGAGGGAAGCAGCCCTGGAGAGACCCGCAGAAGTTGATGGCAGAGGAGGACCCCTTCAATGGAAAGGACTACGGGGAGAGGAGGTAAAAATGTGGACAGAGGCAGCTTACTCAGAAATTGTAGATTGGTCTGCACACAGTTTATTCAACCCACCTAAATGTGACGCCACCACCAAACTGTTGACAGAGATGAAAAAGCTCATTTATAACTATGTCTATGACAGACCTTTAGCCCCGTATGCTCTCAAGTTATTTTTCAGCATTCCACATCTCTTCTTGCAAAAACTCACCGCAATTCTAGACAAGCGGAAAATGTAACAGCGCTAACAAATAGAGTGAAACTGTGGAATGATAACAAGATGGATGACTTACTCAGTGAAGCCAGAGCATTACAAGAGAGACACGGCAGACGGCAACACAAAAGAGAAAACACTGAGGACAAGGCCAGGAGATTCGGCGACCAGATGAGACAAGGTAAAGTGGCACCTGCAATACGATCGCTGACAAAGGAGGCAGCTAGTGGGCTGTTGCCTATCACAAGAGATACCATCAAGCTGCTGGAAGAGAAACATCCGCAACCTAGTATATCCGAGAGTCAGAAGCTAGAGGAGGCTTATATACCACCGAACCCCGTCATCTACGAACAAATCACAGGCGAGAAGATTTGGAAAAAGGCTCTAGGGACACAAGGCAGTGCAGGACCCTCAGGGATGGATGCAAACGGTTGGAGAACAATCCTGAGCAGCACACTTTTCGGAGTTGCAGCGACCGACTTACGCAGGGCGCTGGCAGATCTTGCAAGAAAAATGGCCACTCAAGATTGTCAACACTTGGAGGCCTACACAGCTTGTCGTCTAATACCATTGGACAAGAATCCAGGGTGCAGACCTGTAGGGGTGGGTGAAGTGTTGAGAAGAATCATCGGAAAATGCATAATGGAGGTGGTGAAGGACGATGTGCGGTCAGCGGCTGGAAATCTCCAAGTGTGTGCTGGCCACCAAGCAGGGGGAGAGGCAGCAATTCATGCAATAAGAGAAATATATGAGCAAGAAGAATGTGAAGCCGTGCTGTTAGTGGATGCATCAAATGCCTTTAACACCATCAACAGAAAGACAGCAATTCACAACATCAAGGTAAAATGCCCCAGCTTAGCCACCTATGTAGAGAATACCTATAAACAGCCTGCAGACCTCTTCATAGTAAACAACCAAAACTCACGACGTGGAACGGCACTGAAATCAATGGAAGGAACCACACAAGGGGACCCAGTAGCAATGGCGATGTACGCATTAGGTCTCTCGGTGTTGCTATCATTAACAAGACATGAGACGACACATGTTAAGCAGGCGGCCTATGCAGATGATCTCACTGGAGCAGGGAAAGTCAATGATCTCAAGAGCTGGTGGGAGCAAGTATCACAAGTGGGACCAGAAATAGGATACTTTCCAAATGCTAGTAAGTCTATACTGATAGTAAAAGCAGAACATTACGAAAATGCCTTAGAAGCTTTCAACGGTAGTGAAGTGGTCGTAACAAAGGACGGACAGCGTCATCTAGGGGCAGTGATTGGCACAGAAGAGTTCAAGAAGCAATACATGGAAGAGAAGGTCAGAGAGTGGGTAAACGAAATAGAAATACTAGCCAAAATTGCAAAGACGGAACCACAGGCTGCATATTCGGCATTCACATATGGGGTCAAACACCGCTGGACCTACTTGATGCGTACCATTCCAAACGTGGGTCCACAACTTCAACCGCTAGAAGATGCCATCAGAGACAAACTCATCCCAGCTTGGATGAAGTCCCACACCCCAAATGCTACAGAGAGGGAGTTGCTCGCACTTCCTCCTAGGTTAGGAGGGCATGGAATCATCAATCCGGTGAGGAGGGCGACAACGGAACACGAGAACTCAGTAAAGATAACAGAATCTCTCACTGAACGCATCGTAGCGCAAGATCCTGACGGCGAAGTGGACCAGGCAGACATCTACAACATCAGAAAGACCATCACGTCAGAGAGGCAAAACTCACAGAAAAATGACCTGGCACAATTGATGAGACAACTTTCCCCGAGACTAACAAGAAAAGTACAAATAGCACAAGAAACGGGTGCTTCAAATTGGCTGACAACACTACCAATCAAGGCAAAAGGCTTCAATCTAAACAAACAAGAATTTAATGATGCTATTGCACTGAGGTATGATTGGCCGATTGAAGGACTGCCCGATCGATGCGTTTGTGGAATCAACAACGATGCAGACCACAGCATGATATGTAAGAAGGGAGGATTAATCAGCATCAGGCACGATGAAGTAAGAGATGTAACGGCGAACATGCTCAGGGAGGTGTGTCGAGATGTGGTGCGCGAACCATCACTCATTCCCTTGGAGGGAGAGATCTTGCAGCACAGGACGGCCAACACATCCAACGAAGCACGAGTGGACGTTAGTGCAAGAAGTTTTTGGACAAGAGCACAGCGAGCATTCTTTGACGTAAGAATATTCGACCCAATGGCCCATAGCTACAGCGGGCTGTCTCTGGAGGCTGCACACAAGAGGAATGAACAAGAGAAGGTCAGGGCATATGGGGAAAGGATCTTAAATATCGAACATGGCAGCTTTACCCCACTAGTCTTCACCACATCTGGAGGGATGGGACCTAGGGCCCAGTGCTTCTATTCAAGGCTTGCAGAGATCATCGCAGAGAAGAAGAAACAGCCCAGGAGCCACGTTGTAGCCTGGATGAGGTGCCGTCTATCTTTCTCGTTGCTCAGATCAGCACTACTATGCCTGCGGGGAACAAGACTGTCTGCACCACAACCAGCGACGGTGGCAGAAGTGGACTACGAGGCAGCAGTGGCAGAGGGTCGCATAGGAAGGAGACTGGATTGAAGTTGCATGGTGTTGAATAGTAATATCTGATGCTTGTAAAATAAAATGTATGAACAATATTAAATAAAAACCAATGTAGTAGTAGTAATCCATGATGATGAGTCTGAGTGCTGACCCCGGAATAGTAAGTAGCTGAATGACTACCAAGTCGGACGCTTTGATGACTGTTCTGACCTGGTTTAGGGTCCAAAGAGGGGATGCACAGGCTGAGTGGTTTAAAAAAAAAAAAAAAAAAAAAAAAAAAAAGTAGTAGTAGTAGTAGTAGTAGTACAGTAGTAGTAGTAGTAGTCGTTCCCTAGGCTGCCTGGCCGAACAGCCCCGAGCTCCTAAGGAAGGCCACGGCCGAGACCGGGTTATCCCACAAAGTTCTCAAGGATTGTGTGTTGTGTTGTTGGCATAAGTGGCTGTGTGTTATGCAGTCTTCCGTAATGTGTTTGATAGCGGCTCGCTGGTGTAGTGACTAGCGTCTTGGACTTCCACCCAGAAGGCCCAGGATCGCGCCCACGCTCGGTGCATTAAAGGTTTTTCACAAGCACTGACTCGTTACCGTTCCTCATGAGCAAGGGGATGGGGTAATAGTACAGGACCCCAATGGAAATACGCCTAATCGGCCTTATTGGGTTATCCTTAGCTGGCGCATGCGCTAGCTTTAAGAACTATTATTATTAGATAGTGTGCGGTGTTGTGTTACAACCCGGACAGGTGTCCTGGACGGAATCATCCAGCCTCTTCTGTGTTGGTGGTGTAATGATTTAGATGCTTATGTTCTGGGTGTGGTGTCCCGAGTTGGAATCCCGGGAGGACCATATGCTTTCATTAGTTTATTGTATTGGTGGTGTAATGGTTTAGGTGCTTATGTTCTGGGTGTGGTGTCCCGGGTTGGAATCCCGGGAGGACCATATGCTTTCATTAGTTTATTCAAGTACATTGGGGTTTGTAATTGATGATTAATGTTAAGAACAGGGTGTTACTTAACTCAGAAGGGCTGGATGGTGCCCACATTGCAGTCTAGTCAGGTGGAAAGGAGGGTTTCTGAGGGATGGACAGATGAAGTTGTATAAAGTTGTGCAGCAATTACTAGAATAAAAGTGGCAGTTGTTCTGGAAGGCTTGGTTTCAATAGTTCTCACAAACAGGGTGTCAAACGAAAGCCGAGTCCAATTTTCTTAGCCTAAATTATTGTAAATGTAAGGATGATATTATGGTTTATAAATGTCTTTGGAAGTGATAACATGGCCAAAACAATGCTATTTCACGCTCATTTTCTTGTATTATGCAGTCTACATCTGTGTGTTCGAGCGCTTGTGAATTCATTTGAAGAGTGAGCGCACTTTTAAATTAGTAAATTACTATTACCCCAGGGGGTAATTTAATGGTGGAGGGGAAAAAAAAGAATATGCCTCGCGCATCCTACTGCGTGTCGTACAAGGCGACTAATAAGGGGGATGGCGACAGACTTGTGGACTAACAGCCATTACTATGCAATAAAGTTTTTATCTTAGCACTGTCTTGGTATGGCACTGCCGAGGCTGGTGGGGTGCGGATAGGTGCCACAGGGGACTGAGTCTTACCTGGGCGCCGTTTGGCACTACACCTGTGTCGGCAACAGTGTTTGCATGTTGGGGCAGGACTTTATTGTTCTATAGTCCAAATTGCCTAATATACAGTAGAGTGTTGTTATGGTGCTGTCTTTTTGTAACACTGTTAAGGCTGGTGTGGTTGCAGATACTGCAGGTGCAAGTGCTGCAGTGGGACACTCCAACTACTGAAAGGCAACCCCGTCTGAGCCGTTACAATGCATGTATAATGGAAACATGACGCTAACCATAGTATGTATTGTATGTATTCCTTGACATATTAATTCTAGTCTCAATACAAATTTGCTCCAGTTTGACACCCTGTTCACATAAGAGAGCACATCCAGTGAGTGTGTTGATCCTTGGTGTTGTTGTTGTTGTTGTTGTTGTTGTTGTTGTTGTTGTTGTTGTGGTGCGGGGGACGCGGTAACGGCCAGTGAAAGTTGCTGCCCGGGGTGGTGGGGAAGTGGGCCGGGTAGGGGTACGGTGGTGCTGGTTCTGGTGGCCCGGACATCACATGGACCTTAGACAGACCTAGGGGGAACAAACGACACATTACACATGGGCAGTAAATTGACAGATAAAGTTCAATGTAGGTAAATGCAGCGTGTCAAACCGTAGCAATACTGTTTGAAGATTCGAATGAATATGAGAAGGAATACAAAAAAATTAACATGAAATTGCATTGTGTTGGCCATGTTATCACTTCCAAAGACGTAATTTGAACTATAAACCATGACTTTACCTATGCATGTACAGTAAATGAAGACTACAAATAATGGACTTGGCTCTCGTTTGACACCCTGAACGATACACTACACGTATGGGCAGTAAATTGGCAGATCAAGTTCAATGTAGGGGTGTTTTTTAGTGTTTCCTAGACTTCCATCAAGCTTGAAATTGCACCCCCTTGACCCCTTTTCAAGATAAATTTGTAAATTTTTCGGTAGAAAAATTTCCCGGCCAGAGGCCGGTTCCTCTTATATTACAGGCTCGCTATCGCTCGCCAGGAAAAATCGACACCTACATGGCACGAAAGGTCTTAAAAGTGACATAAATGGGGCGAAAGTTCTTAAAATCGCCTAACTAATGGGGCGAATGTCTTAAAATCTCGAAAGCAATGGGGCTAAACATGAGGGAGAAAGGGGTAATTAAAAAAATCCCTGAAGTGGAAATCTGCCCTTAACCCGTTGAGACCCAGCGTCGCACGTGTTGCGTCGGCAGTCTTTGATCACCAACTCCCAGCGACGCATCACGTGCGTCCGACATATAAAAAACACTTACGTGGCTCGTAAGGTAGGAAATGGCGGGAGAATAGGAGGAGGCGGTACCGTAGTGTGTGGGGGAGCCGGGCCAGTAGGTGTGAGCGGGCCGAGACAGCCGCGCGGCTGGTGGTGGTGGGCTTAGTGGGGATAGTTTACACCCCTAGTTTACCGCCACTTTGAACCTTCATTACTCCGGTCGTATGGGAGCTAGAGGCTTGAGATTTATGTGAGATACTCCTTAGGATGTATGCCGTACAATGCCATACTCAGTTTTTACCCTAGTGCTCCCGGGCGGGTGGTCATGCGGGGGAGACGAACTATTGAAACCCCCCCCCCCGCCCCCCAAATGACCGAAATGAGTTTTTTTTTATTTGTGTGTTCATTTCTCACCATTCTCTTCCATTTTGGCTCAACAAATTTTTTTGAAGCTCCCCCCCCCCCCCCAACCCAAAAAAAAATTTCAAAGGTGTTTTTTTTTTGTTTTTTTTTTCATTTCTCATCCTTGTCTTCCATTTTAGCAAACAAAAAAAATAAGTGAAAATGGCTTGGGACTGGGGTGAACAAAATATTATAACTAGCCGGGGCTCAACGGGTTAACGATACACTACACACACGGGCAGTAAATCCCTCAAGTGGCAATCTGCCCTTAACGATACACTGCACACACGGGCAGTAAATCCCTCAAGTGGCAATCTGCCCTTAACGATACACTGCACACACGGGCAGTAAATCCCTCAAGTGGCAATCTGCCCTTAACGATACACTGCACACACGGGCAGTAAATCCCTCAAGTGGCAATCTGCCCTTAACGATACACTGCACACACGGGCAGTAAATCCCTCAAGTGGCAATCTGCCCTTAACGATACACTGCACACACGGGCAGTAAATCCCTCAAGTGGCAATCTGCCCTTAACGATACACTGCACACACGGGCAGTAAATCCCTCAAGTGGCAATCTGCCCTTAACGATACACTACACACACGGGCAGTAAATCCCTCAAGTGGCAATCTGCCCTTAACGATACACTGCACACACGGGCAGTAAATCCCTCAAGTGGCAATCTGCCCTTAACGATACACTACACACACAGGCAGTAAATCCCTCAAGTGGCAATCTGCCCTTAACGATACACTACACACACGGGCAGTAAATCCCTCGAGTGGAAATCTGCCCTTAACGATACACTGCACACACGGGCAGTAAATCCCTCAAGTGGCAATCTGCCCTTAACGATACACTGCACACACGGGCAGTAAATCCCTCAAGTGGAAATCTGCCCTTAACGATACACTACACACACGGGCAGTAAATCCCTCAAGTGGCAATCTGCCCTTAACGATACACTACACACACGGGCAGTAAATCCCTCAAGTGGCAATCTGCCCTTAACGATACACTGCACACACGGGCAGTAAATTGGCAGATCAAGTTCAATGTAGTCAAATTTGAGAAATCGATAGAAAATCTATCTTATTTTTTTATTGTTTTATATTTGCATTCACCTATTCATAGCCTCCGATAGTGCAGTTGGGATGATTGTACATGCTAAGATTGGTATACAGGATTCGAAACTGCATAATAAATCGTAGGCTTGTGCAGCATTCTTTAACTGTCTTCGTGGTGCAATGCATAAGTGTTGATTTTCGGTGTGAGCATCCTGGGTTCGAATCCCCGGACTACCACATGTGTTTGTTAATTTCATTAATTGAGTTTAGGAGTAAAGTTGGTTAGTGGAGAGAACATAATAATATATATATTCCAACTACTCCCTCTCGGGCAACCTGTACATTCAACCGTTCTACATTGAATGGTGAAGCCTGTGAGGTCTCGTTCCAGTCTAAGGGGTGAGAAATGTGAAGCACTTATAGCTGCAACCAGCCCCTGCCATCTTGCTCGAAGCAGCCCCATCTTTGAAGCTTCCTCGCACCAGTGCTTCACTGTCTCACCTCCTAGACTCGGACCCTCACTTTCAGAATACCACCTATTGAGCAATGAACTCACTAGGCATTGCACCCCTGTAGCATATTTTGAATATGGGTATATTTATATAGTGCTATTTAATCAGGGAACAATGAGGGTATTTATTTGGCATTTCGGTGGGCTTTGTGGTAATGCACTGATACTAGGTAGGACTACAGCACAAATTCCATCCCAATAATATCTTCCCATTGACATATCGGGATTCGAACCCGGGTCCATTGGATTACCAGTCCAGTGGCAAGACCACTCCACCACACCTACCCTATCTATCTATTGCCGGACGCCGTGATCCCCAAAGGGGTGGTCATGAACGAAACGCCCCCATGCACCTCTGTCCCAAGTCCCTCCTCCCATCTAGCACCGCTTTCAGGCATAACACTTCTTAACTCCATCCTTCTACCTCTCACTCGGTTTACCTCTCCCTCTTTGTCCTTCCACCTCACTCTTGTACACTCTCTTAGTCTTTCTCACGCTTCCCATACGTTCCAGCTCAAAATGTTCCTTTTCACACTTTCCAGCACATCTACATCCACACCACACCTCTCTCATACTTCCTCATTCGTCTGTCTATCTCTCCATATGTAGCCTAACTCCATACGCACTTCTCGTATAACTAATTTCCGTGCTCCGGTTTGATAGCATGGAATAATCTAATTTATCAATTCTCACTCCCAACACCAAACTCCTCCCAATGAAATTTATGAAAGCATGTGATCCTACCGGGATGGAGGCGGGTGCCCAACCCCAAAAGGGGTTGAAATAGGGGAGCTATCTCCCTGCCAAAGGAGGCTTTCTAGGGTCTTTCCTAGCTGATGCTGAGAGGATTGGGTTCTAGTCATGTGGTGATGGGCTGGTCTATCAGAGTGAGAACTGAGCGATCTCTGCCATACCCATAGCTTACTCTGACTGTTCCTTTTACTTATATATTTTCTAGATCTCAAGTGACGGCGTCTCTAACGTGGATTTACCTCCCTACTGCCAACCTAGAGGTTGGCAGATTGGAAGCCAAAGCGTCACATTTTTCCTTTGCCCCTCAACTTTCTCTTCATAATTGCTGAGGGGCACAGGGCCCTGGGTGGGGCTTTGGTTTCCCGGGCGTTTCCACACCCTCCTCAGCTCCCCGCCTTGGAGTGGCTTCGGTCACCCAGGCTTTATTGTGGTAGGCAGGGAGGGTTCTGTGGGGGCGCTCGGTTGTGGCCTTGGCCTTGCTCGGGGCCTTGGGGCTGTTCGGCCAGGCAGCCTGGGGAACAACAACAACAACCGGGATGGAGAACGTGTTGGTGGTGGTGGTGGAAGAGGGAGAACGTGTAGTGGTGATGGTGGTGGTAGTGATGGAGGATGGAGAACATGGGGTGGTGGAGGATGGAGAAGGTGCGGTGGTGGTGGTGGTTTAACAGCATAGAACACAAACCTGGTGAGTAGTCTCGATTATGGTGGTGGTGGTGGTGGAGGATGGAGAACGTGTGGATGTAGCGGTATCGTCGTTGGGCTTCTTGGTGCTCTCGTAAGGTCTCCGGGTCCCAGGGGTCCGGCTGGGGCTCCCTCAGGTTCTGGTTGGGATAATAGTGGAAGATAATACCCCCTTAACCCACTGAGTACCAGGCAATATAATATAAATGTACACTACAGGTTGTCAAAACAAAAAAAATCCCAGAAAACACCTGGAATGGGTTAGAAATGAAGGAAAAAACACAAAAAACCTATCCCCTCGGTCATTAAGGGATCCTACGGGGCGCCCGAAATTCGGAATTATCATGGGGAAATGAGTAGGCAAAAACATGCAAAATAAGTTCACGCGCACGCGGCCGGACTTTGAGGGTTTTTAACCATCGGCATTGTTGCGTGGAATACTTACGCAGTTCCCATACAAATCTGAGCCCTCTAGGTGCCATAGGACTGGAGTAATTAACCGCGACGCACCCTATGCGGTGCTGGGGTTTAGCGTTACATACATTGCCAATGCATAACGTGCATCGCTGGTACTCGAGGGGTTAACACTCCGAGCCCTGATGCCATTCCTGAATTCCATAGCAGTCTTCCCCGTGGGACATGGATGGCCTTTGTGAAGCCTAAGCGCTATTATATGGTTGAAAACCGCACTACAGAAAGTTTTGTTGTCTTCGCAGGTTGTCCGTATAACCAAATAGAACAAGAAGACACAGCCAGCCAGTCATGTGAATCTTGCCTTCAAGCAGGCCTTATGAATGCTTGTATTGATAGAGCATTTCCTGAGTCCCAAACGATGCATGAAAGCAGACAACAGTGACTTAGGAATGTTTACAATGGTGAAATATATCACTACCGTAATCAATAATCAATATTACATAATCCATAATCAATTGTTGAACGAATGTAAATAGACCATAGCCGCTACTGCGTCGCCGCATTCGAACAATGTTCAATGGGGAGATGGTGTATATGAAAGGTGTCAAACGAAAGCCAATTCCCTTCTTTTTTGTGTTTATTATTGCATTTGTAAAGTTAAAATAATGGTTTACAGTTCTTAGTATGTCTATGGAAGTGATAAAATGGCCTAAACAATACTATTTCATGTCAATTTCCTCGTATCCCTTCTCATATTCATTCAAGTACAGGTCTCCCTTACTATCCGATGCCCTGATTTACCGTATTATTATAGGTTTTTAGGTGTTTGGGTGGATGGGACTCGTTAGCCTTAGTCGGCAACTCATCTAGGGGAGACAACCTTATACAAATCCCGGTGGATGGGACTCGTCAGCCTTGGTTAGCAACCTGTCTAGGGGAGTAAACCTGATACAAATCCGTACTGCTTACCTAAGGGTAAGGCAGGTTAGTGGATGGATTAGCCGAACACCACTGTAGAAAAATAGTGCTAACAAGATACATAGAGGGCCTCGGAGTCGGACCGATCCTAAATTGAGTGGTCAATCCTGTAAGTTCTTCACTAAACTGGCTCGGGTTCTCCCTCTCACAGGGAATAGGTCCGCTTGGTATGGCCACCCTCGTAAGTGGATTAAGGCGTCCGGCAATAGATAGATAGATAGGTGTTTGAGCTTGGGCTGGTCCCAGAACGCACCCCCATTTACCCCATTGATTTTAGGGTTTGGTCTTCAATTTTTCTACTTAACACTATCTGGTGCAACGTCTTGGGGGTTATTATGGTATTTTTGTTGAATTATCAGAGGTTTTTATTTGTTTTAGCCGTTTTCGAACAATGTGTTTTTAGTTTACCTGCTAGACTTGGAAAAACGCCTCTCCAAACCCCCTTCAAACTAAAAAAACGTCCCCCAGACCACCTTCAAGCTAAATGTGTACATTTTTCGGTAGAAAAATATCCCGGCCAAAGGCCGCTTTCTCCCAAATTGCGGGCTCGCTATTGCTCGCCCAGGAAAAATCGACACCTTATTGGGTTGAAGCATCATATAATCGCCAAACTAATGCGATGAAACGTCTTAAAATCTCCAAGCTAATGGAGTAAAACTGGGAGGTTCCAAATTGGCCCACCCTGCATCTAATAGGGTTAAGATTGGGTTTTCAGGGATGTAACCCAATCGTATATCGAGGGAGACCTGTATATCGAGGGTGACCTGTATATCGAGGGAGACCTGTATATCGAGGGTGACCTGTATATCGAGGGAGACCTGTATATCGAGGGTGACCTGTATATCGAGGGTGACCTGTATATCGAGGGTGACCTGTATATCGAGGGAGACCTGTATATCGAGGGAGACCTGTATATCGAGGGAGACCTGTATATCGAGGGAGACCTGTATATCGAGGGTGACCTGTATATCGAGGGAGACCTGTATATCGAGGGAGACCTGTATATCGAGGGTGACCTGTATATCGAGGGAGACCTGTATATCGAGGGAGACCTGTATATCGAGGGAGACCTGTATATCGAGGGAGACCTGTATATCGAGGGAGACCTGTATATCGAGGGAGACCTGTATATCGAGGGAGACCTGTATATCGAGGGAGACCTGTATATCGAGGGAGACCTGTATATCGAGGGAGACCTGTATATCGAGGGTGACCTGTATATCGAGGGAGACCTGTATATCGAGGGAGACCTGTATATCGAGGGTGACCTGTATATCGAGGGAGACCTGTATATCGAGGGTGACCTGTATATCGAGGGAGACCTGTATATCGAGGGAGACCTGTATATCGAGGGAGACCTGTATATCGAGGGAGACCTGTATATCGAGGGAGACCTGTATATCGAGGGAGACCTGTATATCGAGGGAGACCTGTATATCGAGGGAGACCTGTATATCGAGGGAGACCTGTATATCGAGGGAGACCTGTATATCGAGGGAGACCTGTATATCGAGGGTGACCTGTATATCGAGGGAGACCTGTATATCGAGGGAGACCTGTATATCGAGGGTGACCTGTATATCGAGGGAGACCTGTATATCAAGGGAGACCTGTATATCGAGGGAGACCTGTATATCGAGGGAGACCTGTATATCGAGGGAGACCTGTATATCGAGGGAGACCTGTATATCGAGGGAGACCTGTATTCAAACAAAAATTCTCCGGTTAGACACCCTGCGTGCCTGGATGTGAGGTGGGCGGACTTTGTGGTGGTAAAGTTTCGCTGCGTGTCTGCCTGCTGAGAACGGAACCTCTCCGGGAGGTATTTCTCCTGGACGACCTAGATGTGTGTGATTTTGTGTATTGTTTTGTTTTATGTTGTGTTGTCCCTGTTCAGGCTCTGTCTCGAGTCGGCCACCCCCATTAAAAAAAAAAAAAAAAAATGGGGCTTGTAGATAAATAGATAATTATTATTATTTTTATTTTTACTATTATTATTATTATTATTATTATTATTATTAAGGTAAAAAGGCCATCCGCCAATCACCGCGCTCCCTTTAACCTTCATTTTATGCCAGCTTCCGGGCTATCCGAGTAAACATGCCACGCCCTCCCAGCCGACCAATCAGAAGTCTCCGTTTTCGGAGCTGACGGCTAATTTGCCCCGCCTCGCATTTAAACTTGCTCTCGCTCTCTTCACAGGCCGTTTCCTTCTGGTTGCCATGGGTCTAATCCATCAGTGCCAGCCCTATACTCCCATAAGCCACTAAAAGACATACGCAACCAGCTTCCAGGAACGTATTATGAAGAGAGAAGAGTGGAGGCGAAGGGTAGGAATATTCAAAGCGCACGGCCAGAATGTTGCACGACCGAGCGGACCGCTCAGCCAATCACAGCGCCGGAGAGCGGGAGGCGGGACTATATCAAGGAGGTGGGGGAGGTTGCCGGGGTCATTCACCTCTCGGGTGCCACTGGGCTAACTTCTTGCAACCCACATTCTCTCTCTCGCTTGGGCACTAAAGGGAACTCGGATCCACTTATTCCAGCCTCCCAGCCCTCATCACTTGTTCCAGTAAAGCCCACCTCGGGCCTAGCATCTCTCTCCCCTACTAGGCGGATACACCTTCAGTATCCGGCCACCTGCCGTCACATCGCTGGCTTGCATACCCACAGCCAAGCGGTTCAAGAGGGACGGCAGATAGTAGATGGGAGCGAAGATTTCCAGTTGAGCTATTGGCCAGCTCTGAGGTGGTGAAATTGTTCCAGTAAACACCTAGCAGTACTACGTAGTTTTTTAAAGGACCCATATTGGGCCCGAACCAGACTTAAATAAAGAGAGAAAATGCTTGACTAACCCAGTGATTCCATACATAATAATTGATGTGTTCTTATAGGACAAACTAAAGAGAAAGATACTAGACTTATGTATATAAATAAAACGATGATGTGTTAATAGGATATTAGTTATTCTTGATAGAGAAGGCTCCATGCCGATTAGCTATGAATAGTATAGGATCTGATAGGACAGCAACTAGTTATTAACATTAAAGTAAGAGGGGATAATTCTTAAGTAGATAAGCAACTGTAAGGCTCAGGGGAAATAAAGAATAGTTGCAATTAATTTAGCTTTAGTTTGAGAAATAGGTAGGGAGGACACTAGTCCATATGATCTACGAAATATTTTATCAAGGAAACATTATCAATTATATTGTTTGAAGGAATATTCGGTCAGTTTCGTGGTAAGCGTTACGAGCATTAAGTCCAGGAGAATAATGTAATCACAGAATCTATGTAGAGGATTAAAGTGGTGAATCTGGTTCTTGTAGGGGTTTGAGATACTGATCATATTAAGTCATTTACTGAGTTTTATTATTGAATAGGTGATATATGTAACATATGATTTATTGGTAATAGGGGTAAGAGAACATATAATCTAAGAGTGTAGTAACGCCCTGGTCGTTTGAGTAAATATATTGTATAAGGTTAAGAGAGCAAATAATCTACGAGTGTAGTAACGCCCTAGTCGTTTGAGTAGATATATTGTATAGGGTTAAGAGAATATAGAATCTAAAAGTGTCAGAGGTAGTAACGCCCTGGTCTCTGGGAAGACACAGTAGGGCCCGGTAAAGTTATCTTATTTTGGAGTTTAGTTAAGAAGAAATCTCTGTTCTATATAAGGACATAAAGGTTAGATTTATTAATGCCCTGGTCTCTGGAGTAGACACAGCAGGGCCAGGTAAAACTATATTATTTTAGAGACTAGTAACGTGACTTTGGATCGAAGTTGAAGTGAGTCAATACCTGAATAGCGGGAATCCAAATAGGTTGTAACGGGAGCTCTAGAGTTCCAATGTACAACCTATAGTGGGTCGACGAAAATATTCAATCTGTGTCTTCAACTCATTTCGACCCGAACAGAGAAATAGTTACTAGGGTAGTAGTAAGTTTTGTTAAATAAAGTATACGAACCTCTAAATGACTGTCAAATTATCCCCCACCGTAGTAGTATATTTGGAATAAGAAAATAAGTACTGTACTACAATTATTACTATTATTATTATCATTATTATCATCATTATTGTTGAAATGCTGGGTGCGAAGGGAATTTAACCCTCCCGAAAACTCCCCAGGCTTTGAGATGCCTGGCCCAGGTTCGAACCCTGGTTAGGGACATGTATGTTTTTACCAGACCCGCACGCTAACCGACTGTGCTACCACGGACGTACAATAGGATAGTAACCTCAGTTCTACTTGAAAGAACCAGGTGATAGTCTCGTGGTGATTCACGGCATGGGATTATTAGACTTCGCCATCAACGACTATTTTACGCTATCCCAGACGTCAACTCGGGAAGTACAGTACAGTACTGTACTGGGGTTGCGGGATTTTTTGCGGGTACAGGGCGTTACAATTATTATCATAGTAACCTTGGTCCTGATGTTGTTGAAGAAGCATATGGTCCTCCCAGGATTCGAACTCGGGACACCACACCCAGAAAAAAACAAAAAACAAAAACAAAACACAAAGAAAAAAAGAAGGAAAAGTGAGGATTGGGCCTGAGTACAGTATATAGATAAACATATACATTATTATTATAGTAACCTTGGTTCTGATGTTGTTGAAGAGTGCAGCCATTGCGGGCGTCCCTCTCACCTCCTGAAAGTCCAGAGGTTCACGTCCATCCTGCAAAGATAGATAATACAATACAGGTTGGGTGTCAATGGGATCTGCCTTGTGTTATAATAAGAACATAAGAAACCAGAATATAGGTTTGATTTCCGGAGGGAAGTAAAGAAAACCTAATATTTAGTAGGGGCCCCGTAATCATTGACGATATGCCTATTAGTATAATAGTCTCCATTCAAACACCCGCGGGTCAGCAGTTTGAATCTACCGCCGCGGGGAAGAACGGAGTACACGTCGTAAGGGTAACGCTTATTCTCTTATGGAATCGTCTTATGATTGGGTACCCACTACGAAAAAACCTTTGTAAATTATAAAAAAGAACAAATAAACTTAATAATTATTATACTATAGCTTTCCATCTCGTGGATTTCTTGGGTGGGGTTCCTTGCCGCTGACTCCTCATCCGCCATACTTCCTTCACTGATATATTAAGACTCAAACTCAAGATATCAAGCGAATGGGAAGGGGATGGATGGGAGGGCCCTACATCGTCAATGATTACGGGGCCCCTACTAAATATTAGGTTTTCTTTACTTCCCTCCGAAATCAAACCTATAATTTATTAGTGGCCCCTCCATCATTGACGATATGCCTGATATCTCAAGACTGGAGGGGGACATTCGTAATAATATCAATACACTAACAAATTAACTCAGGAAGAGACAAAGGACCCATATAACAATTACAAGTCTTTATTGTTTACATATAATAATAACAATTAAAAAGAAAGCAGTGCGTTACTTCAAAGAATATCTGCTTAATGTGACTGGATTTGCACTTCGCAACCCGTCTAAAATTTGTTTGGGGACATATACTTATTCCCTACAACATAACTAGAACCATAATGGGATATTCTGGCCTTAAAATGATTTGTACATTCTATGATAGTTTGTACATAATGTTTATACTATATTTGTACTAAAATGATTTGTACATTCTATGATAGTTTGTACATAATGTTTATACTATATTTGTACTAAATGATTTGTACATTCTATGATAGTTTGTACATAATGTTTATACTATATTTGTACTAAAATACATCTTCTCAAATAAAATAAAATTTGAGCTGTAGAACCAGCTCGGCTATTAAGTATCACAGCTCGTGAACTTATCACAATATCCGGCGGGGGGCTCTAGGGGTCCTTGAGCTATCTAGACCCCCCCCCCCTCCTTCTCCTTAAGATTAGCCCTTAAATATTAATAGCACATGGACTACTAGACCCGTTGCCGCAAAGCTACACAGGCTAGCTTTGGTTTATCCAGGGCCACCGACAGGTATCGTGTCAAGAAAGTATTATTGGGTGCCCACAGCTTCGTTAGCTATGTCATCAACAGAATAATTATGCATGAATCTAAGAGAAACGGCCCATTTCCTTATATCATGGGCCCTACCCAGTACGCCGGGATTACTTTCCCTGATTACCTCTACGAGTAAAGATGCCAACTTTCGTTTTGTGATGCGATTACCTGTTCGGTTGACCCATAGGAAGAACATAAGAACATAAGAAAATGGGAGTCTGCAGAAAACCGATTGGCCTTAGCAAGGTAGATCCCTGTCCCACACAACCCCAATTACAAAGCCCAATTATAGGCTCAACACTCTAATACCCTGAGGATCATCTTACCAAAACGGTTAGAGATAAACGCAGGATTACGGGGGTCTGCAGAGCGCTGATTGGCCCAACCCGGCTGATCCCCCTTCACACCCAACCCTTCTCGTCTATATGCTTATCCAATTTTATCTTAAAGCTCCCTACCGTTTTTAATCCCACTATAGCACTTGGTAGTCCATTCCACCCATCTACAACTCTGTTACCAAACCAATATTTGCCTATATCTTTTCTGAAACGAACTTTATCTAATTTGAAACCATTGGTACGAGTTCTTTCGCTATCACTGAGCTTTAGTACATTTGTCATGTCCCCTTTGTTAATCCCACTAACCCACTTGAACACCTCTTATCATATCCCCTCTAACTCTGCGTCTCTCTAACGAATGTAAACCTAATTTCTTCAACCTTTCTTCATACGAAAGATTTCTAATATTATGGATCATTTTTGTCATTCTACGCTGTACTCTCTCCAATGAATCTATGTCCATTCTGTAATAAGGACACCAAAATTGGACAGCATAATCCATATGGGGTCTCACTAATGACAAGTAAAGTTTTAAGATAACATCAGCAGTTCTGTTACTCACACTCCTAGAGATGAACCCGAGAATCCTGTTTGCCTTATTACGAACGCTTATACAGTTTTCTAGGCTTCAAATCATTGCTAACAAACACACCTAGATCTCTCTCGCAGTCTGAATTTTCTAATTCTAAATTAGCTAGTTTATATTTAACATTTGTTTGCATCTTCCCTATCTTTAATACCTTGCATTTGTCAATGTTAAACTTCATCTGCCAATTTACTGACCATTCATGTAAGGTATCTAGATCCCTTTGGAGGCACTCTATATCGCTATCTGAATCAATTGATCTCCCCATTTTAGTATCGTCTGCGAATTTACTTATCCTACTAGTTATACCTAAATCTAGGTCATTTATGTATATATGAAACAACAGGGGACCTAATACCGATCCCAGGGAGACACCACTTTTGACTGCTCCCCACTCTGACTGGGTACCATTTATGCTGACTCTCTGTTTCCTACCAATTAGCCATGACCTAATCCATCCCAACAACGACCCTCCTATTCCATGTGCCTCAACCTTTCTCATCAATCTCTCATGAGGGACTCTGTCGAAAGCTTTACTGAAATCTAAATATATAATATCATATGACTTGTCACTATCTACTGCTTCATATACCTCTGAGAAAAAGCTAAGCAAATTAGTAAGGCAAGAACGTCCCTGAGTGAATCCATGCTGAGAAGAATTTATTAAGTTAAATTTGTCTAAGTGGCTTCTAATTTTCCTAGCAATAATAGACTCTAGCAACTTTCCTATGATTGATGTGAGACTAATGGGACGGTAATTGGATGCTATCGATTTATCACCTTTTTTGAAGATCGGTACTACATTTGCAAGCTTCCAAGCTTCTGGAACTAAACCTGTTTCTAAAGACTTGTTAAATAAAAATGCTAATGGGCTACTTAACTCATCTCTGCATTCTTTTAATACTCTAGCATATACCTCGTCAGGACCAGGCGATTTTTGAGGTTTCAGTCTGTCAATTTCCTTAAGCACATCATTTCTACTTATACTAACTGTACTTAACATATTTTCTATACTATCACTATATACCATATTGACTTCTGGAATCTGTGCCAAATTTTCATTAGTGAAAACGAAAAGAAACTGACTATTTGATGTACTGCACATTTCTAAATCATTTTCTGTTATTTCTCCCATTGAAGTTTTTAGGGGGCCTATTACATCTCTAACTTTAGATTTATATAGTTGGTAAAAAGCTTTAGGGTTATTTTTTGAGTCACTGGCTATCCTTATTTCATAATTTCTTTTTGTTTTCCTGATTTCCTTTTTGACCTGTCTTGATAGAGTCTGATAGTATATATATAGATGATTTTCGCATTTCTTTATTTTTCTATATATTCCTTTCTTTTTTCCTATAAGATCTATTAGCTTATTAGTCATTCATTTTGGTTGGTTCTGCGGCGATCTAAATCTTCTTTTAGGGATATATTTATTTTTAGCATTGTGGAGTGAAGCAATAAACTGGTTATATGTAGGTGGCAAGTTTAACTCTGGCATATCCTGACTTAATTGCTTAACAATAGGGTCCACCCTTAAGTCTCTTCGTAGTCCTCCATAATCGGCTTTTCTGAAATCTGGGATAAGTGTCGTATTCTCTTTAGCATTCCCTGTCCATTGTATATTAAAATAAATATATTTATGATCGCTATTTCCTAGGTGGTCACCAATCTCTACATCATTTATCATATGTTCAATGTTACTGAAAACTAAATCAAGAATATTAATACCTCTAGTCAGCGTATCTATGAATTGAAATAAAAAACTATCTTGTACTACCTCAATAAACTCTACTGAATCGGAGTCGCCTATTTGGTGCTGCCAATCAATGTTCGGAAAATTAAAATCCCCCATAATGCACACATTGCTAAACCTTGATGCTATTTAATTTCCTCCCATAACGATGTTCCGCCATTTCTACTCATATTAGGCGGTCTATATATAACTCCAATAACTATGGTCTCACTACCTTCGTTAACCTCTACCCAAACACTTTCATTATAATTATTTAGTCTAATACCTGATTTAATACAGCTTTTTAATGTACTCCTGACAAACACTGCTATACCCCCGCCCCTCCTACTTGTTCGGTCATATTTAAACAAACTATATCCTGGAATATCAAATTCTGCTAAAAAATGCCTAGATTATAGGTTTGACTCCTGTAAGGAGATAAAGAAAACCTAATATTTAGTAGTGGCCCCGTAATCATTGACGAACATGCCTATTACATAAGGCATCCTCTTCAAACACTAATCCGCCGTAGTTTGAATCTACCGCGCAGAGCATTTAAAAACTGAGGAGCCTTCATCATGAGCACACGCGACCTCACTCATGGCTTCAGTCATTATGAATTGGGTTCTCACTACGAAAAAACTTCGTAAAAAATAAAAACAAAAAGAAAATAAGAATAACTATCCAATAAGCTTTCCATCATATCGTGGATGTACTTGTGTGGATTTCTGACCAGACGCTGAATCAGGCGTCATTCCTCCTTCACTGACATATCAAGTAAACCAAAATCCTTAATACATCAACGAATGGGAAGGGGACGGTCGGGAGGGCCCCAGTCGTCAATGATTACGGGGCCACTACTAAATATTAGGTTTTCTTTATCTCCTTACAGGAGTCAAACCTATAATTTATTAGTGGCCCCTCCATCATTGACGAACATGCCTGATATCTAAGACTGGAGGGGGACATTCGTAATCATATCATAACTCTAGAAAAGCAGATAATAAAAACAACCACATAGTATTCTTACTTTTGAAAAATGTATTTAATACGGCGTAGGCCGGAAATATACAAGAAAAAGGGGTTCAGGCAGGTGCGTGCTTCAAAGAAGCCTGCCCGACAAAAATAGGTAACCCTGAAGATTCTGAACACAGATCTGTAGTTACAAAAGGCACCCCACTCAACGAGTGGTGACAAAAATAATAAGTTATAAGTTTATATGTGCACATCATAAACCCCAAAATACATGTGGAGATCAATTGCTAATGAACTCCATTGAACTAATGTTACATTGCTTTCGCAGCTAAAACTACTATAACAACACCGTTGTTTTGTACTAAACTTTGTACTAGCACAAATTCTCGCAGAGAAATTTTCATATCACATTTTAACCTTAAATTGTATCACAGCTCTCATACTCCGGCGGGGTCTAGGGTGTCCTATGTCAACTGACTGCACCCCCCCCCTTCCTTGAAAATAAACATAAGTGACTGCAGGGCCACCTAGACCCTCTGCCTTAAAGCTATACATGGTAAGGAAGGTTTGTCTAGAGCAACTGACAAGTATCTAGAGAGAAACGTATGATTAGACGCCCACAACTGTGTGGACGCAATATCTTCAACTGAAAAGTTTTTCAGGAAACGTAAAGAGGCCGCCCACTTGCGTAAATCGTGGGCCCTACCCACAACGCCGGGATTACTCTCTTTAATGACTTCTACCAGAAGAGAGGCTAATCGCCGTTTAAGTAAGCGTTAACCCGTACTCGCTACCCATAAAGCACCTTGGGGGTTATGAGGAGCTATTCTCAAATATTTGGTTAGAGCTTGCACTGGACATAAATTATGATGCACCTTTCCCCTTTTTAACGCCGGCACCGTGAACTCAGAAAACACGTGTGCACTATGCTCATTCTTGGCTACAAACGCCGGGGAGGGTGCAATGGAAATTGAATCATTAAGTCTACCAAACCTAAGACAATTAGGTGTGTTGCTCATCGCCGCCAGCTCAGACACTCTGTTTCCGGTGGCCAAAGCCAAAAGGAAAACTGCCTTCTTTAAGATTAAAGCAAAGTCTGCAGTATTTTGATACAGACGAGAATGAAGTAAAGACAAAGCTTTGTCCAGAGGACCAAGTAGGCATGAGCTGACGGGAGGTGGGCGGAGTTTAAAACACGCTCTCATAAATCCTGTTTCCTCCGCCACCGGTATGGATAGACCTGTAAGGTCGAAAAAGGGCACTCTAATCGCAGTTAAGTGATTCTTCAAAGTAACCACAGATAAACGTTTCTGCTCAAACAGATAGTTCAAGTAATTAAAAACCAATGCCACTGAGGGTACAGTTTGTTCCGTTCTACCAATCCAAGAAGTAAAAGCTTTCCAATGAGATTGATATTGTCGCTTAGTAGACTGAGTATATTGATTGAGCAATTTATTGGTCACATCCCTACCGTATGGTGCTAGCCACTTGGCCTCCTGAATGTCCATAATGCAAAAGTCAGCGAGGTCTCTAGGTTGCCAATCGTGTCTAAGTGGAAGTACCCGACCGGGAGCGATACCGGGTCCGGGCACCACATTATTAACTGCTGGTACCACACTGCGCCGGCCACAGGGGCTGCGATTAGCGAGACTAAGCCTCGATAAACTCGTAGTTTGTTCACTACGTGGCACATTAGTGACGCATCTGGCGGCGGAAACAGATAGATGGAGCTCCATCTGTTCCAGTCTGTCACTAGGGCGTCTGGCCCCCCTGCCGGCGTTATCGCCCGGCGGGTGAGGTATAGAGGGAGCTTGTGAGTCTCCTCGGACGCAAAAAGATCCACTTGTGGATGGGAGAGCTCCGCAATCATTAGGTCGAAAATGGGTTGCTTGAGCTCCCATTCTACTGTCGTGCTCTGTCTCCGGGACAGAGCGTCTGCCCAGACGTTCGCTACGCCTGGGAGATAAGATGCGTGAAGATAAATATCTAGACTGGTGGCTAGAACAAAAATCTCTTCCGACACGAGTAGCAACTTCCTTGACCTCGTTGACCCTTGTTTCTGAATACAGTGAACTGCATTCAGATTGTCCATTCTGAAGGCCACTGACTTGCCCCGTAACGCCGGGCCGTGAGCCTGAAGGAAATACAAGGGGACTAGTAACTCTTTGACATTTATGTGAGAGATTTCTAAGTGGGACCAAAGTCCCTGACCCTGGTGCCCCTGATTTGACTGAAATCCCCACCCTATGGTGCCTGACGCATCCGTGTCTACCCATACCGTTGGAGGAGGAGAGGTCCATGACATGATTGAGTGCAATGTTTCCCTCTTCGCCCAGACCGCTAGTAAGGTGTGGATTAATTTTGGTATGGGCCATAATTTTCCCGCCGGTAAGAGTGGGAAATATTTGTTGCCTTCCAATATTAATCGTTTTACTTTCAACCGGCCCAACTTGACAGTTAGCTGAATCCAGTTGAGAGAGCCGACCAGAGACTCCCAGACTCTTCGTGTCGTAGTCAGACTGTGAAGAAACCTGAACAGTTTCCTGCGAAACCTGTTGCGATTGTCCACACTCTGACTCAGAGTGAGAGCGGCGGTGTCCCAGACCAGCCCTATCCACTGAATTACTCTTGAGGGAACAAGGTTTGACTTTACCAGATTTACCTTGAAGCCTAGAGTTTTGACATGATTTAAAATGATATTGACATGTTTTATGCATAATTGTTGTGTCTCTGCCACCACCAGCCAGTCGTCTAGATACCACAACACTCTGATTCCCTGTTTTAACAATGGCATCAGGGCTTGCCGGACTAGTTTCGTGAATAATCGAGGTGCTAGGTTCAAACCGAACGGCATCCTCTGAAAAACAAAATTTTGGTGCCTGATCCTCAAGGCCAGAAACCTTTGAAATCTTTTGTTGACCGACACGTGCCAATAGGCGTCTGTCAGGTCTAGGGAACACATCCAGCCACCCGGCGGAAGTGTTAGCCTGATTTGATGAACTGTTAACATTCTGAAAGACTCGTTGTAAATATGAAGATTCAGATACGACAGGTCTACGACCGGCCTCATCTGAACACTGTCCCGTTTGGGAACCAAAAACAGTTTTGACGTGAATACAGGGTAATCTGGAGGTACCGGGATGATGACATTCTTGGCAATCATCTCCTGGACCAGCAACTCCACCTCTAATGAAACACAATTTGCCGTTGTCGGCTGACGTAAGCGAGGTCGCCGGAGCCACTGCCAAGTGATGCCTTTGCGTGCCACCATCCGTGCCCAGGTTTTTAACGGCCATGCTTGGTGACACGTTCGGAACGACCCAGTTAGCAGACAAGGGTTCGCCGGCTGTACTTCCCTCGGTTCCTCCGGCTCTAAGATAGGCACTGGGAGTGAGAAAGACTTTAGTTTTTTGATGGTGGGTTTGGTGGTGTTGGACGCTTCGCCGGCTGGCTGGTTGTGGGCCGAAGACTGGCCCTGCCCCGGCTTATACTGGCCGCGTCCCCTCTGTCCTGAAAACCCTCTCTGTCTATGCCTGAACTGACCCAGGGGGGATTGGGAGGACTTAGGCGGAAGAAACGGCTTAGAACCCCCTGGCTGAGCTTTAGTAGGAGGCTTAGGTTTGGGGAAGTTAAATGCGGGTTTCTTAGCCTGTGCGGGACTGTGCTTCACGGCCTGTGCCATGTTAAACACTGTTCGCCATACATCAGGGGACATTAAAGAAGGTGTAAGTACTGGGGACATTACCACCTGGTTAGCAATGCGATCAGGCAGCTTGCGAAACTAATGACATCCTTAGATCCTGTCGTGCTCGCACCGCCTCAAGTAAGGCTGTGCGTATGTCACCTAAGGATTGAATCGACGACTGAAGAATCAGACGCCGGGATAACTCAACTGATCTTCGAGCATCCGCGTCTGCGATTGCCTGAGTAGACCTGAGTAAAGACTTAGCCACCTGTTGAGAAACTATGTACTGTGAAAACAGGCGGGAAAGCTTTTCCCCTTAGCCTAAATTCTCTGTCTAGGTGAGAAGGGGTAGGGGTAATGAATGGTTCCTTTAGTTCACAAAGATTAATCTTAGGGGCAGCTAAAAAAGAAAATAAAGCTGACGGAACTCCGCCGGAAGAACCTACCGGCATGGAGAACCATGAATGTGTATCCTGAGGGATCTGGTGGGAAGATTTAGAAGTGAAAGTGGTTGCAAAGTTTTGAGCCTCTACCTCCCAATCCACCCAAGGTCTGGTCCCAACTGTCCCACCTTCAACACTGGATTAGCTGTCTCGTCTGTGACGGTCTGTAAATCTAGTTCAGGAGTAAGAGCCGACAGAGCCTTAATATCATTAAACCCATCCAGCTTAGACCAGTCTGAAAAAAGTTTTGAAGCTGAGGCAGGGGGTAAAGCAGGCTTAGATGCATAAACAAAATAATCCTGATGATAATAACTAGGTATAGCCTTGATATTTACGTCCAAAACATTACCCAAGGCATCCAATGCCCTTAATTTCTTAGACTTATTTCCCTGGATAAACCACTCACGTGGTACCGGGAGTTCCCCTGACAAGGTAGGCTGGGCAAGCTCTGGCTTAGAGGGGTTCAAAGGGACCCATGACTCGTCTGGCCCATAAAGCTAGGGCATAGCTACCTTTCTAAGAGGCGCTTTGTCTAGAGGGGGTGGATTAACATCCGTAATGACCCTGACATTTGACGTAGTGAATGCCGCCGTAGCTGGCTTAGAGCTCCCTGCCGGTGACAGAGTAGGAGGGTTAGGAATCTTAGATAAATCGATTGACGTTATCAGAGGCCGTACCGCAGAACTTGTCAAGGGAGCCCCAAGTCCATTGTGGGGTTTTCTCGTTGTTGATTAAAGAATTTTGATAGAGCATGAGTAAGTAACCCATCAATTTCTTGTGCTGTAACAAACTGGTTAGATGCAGAACTTTCAGGTGAATCAGTATTATCATGGGCGGCGTCCAGGCCTGAGCCTGACCCTTGTCCCTCCCTATCTGAAATTAATGACACTTCATCTTGTTCCTCCCGATCCTCCTGAGAAGACCCCGCCGAGGCAGGGGCACCTTGTTTCCAAGATAAATCAGGGATAGAGGATGGGGTCGCCGCGTCCCTGTGGACATCGGCTACTGTGTGACTCGTATGAGTCGGAGCTGGATGGTCAGACCCTGGCTGAGCAAACCGCCAAACACCGAGGCTCTGGCCTACGCTCTCTTGAGAGTCTGAAACATTCTCAATTATTGAATTTCCTGAACTTTCCGTTTCTAGGGTTAAAATATCAATAGGTAAATCTTGTTTAGGGACAGGCGCTTCACTATACTCTGAGGCTGTAACAGAAACATTTTCAGGTGTAGAGGTACGATGAGATGCACTAGACTTAGTAGAATGTCGAGAGGACTTCTTATGGGAATCCTTTTTGGAGGATTTGTGGCTACGGTGTGACCGCGAACTAGACCTAGGTTTGGAAGAATCACCACCATGGCCACTGGGGGAAGCTTCAGTCTTACACTTCTTACTAGCCGGGGAAGAGGCCCGACTTGAAGACCGTTGTCTGAGGGGTGACATTGACCTCGATCTCGCCTGCGACGAGGAGGTGGCTGCCGGGGGAGTAGGCTCTCTCGGGCGTTTAAACGTATCCACAGACGATACAGAACCCTGGCTAGTCTCTGTCGGCTTAAAACCCGTTACTCTAGAGGTACGTTTAGGGGGAGGGTGCTCTGACAGCAACTTATCCCAAAGTGGGACGTTGTCACATTGAAGTGACTTATGTGCGACAATGGTAGTATAGGCCGACATTTGTTGTCTGACCTCTCTCAACGCTACCGCCGCGGTCTTGTCATTGTCACACAGGACTTTATTGGCTAATTGGGAGCAAAATGAACAATTAAGTGTAACCAAGAGACCCCTTGAACGGTCTAGACATCTAACACACATTATGCAAAGGGTATGCGCAAAAATTGGGATACCCGCGCAAGTAGGGGTAATGCACAGGGCAAAAACTGGGGCCACATTAGCCATGACAGAGACTGGTGTGAGGAAACTACCGCCGGGTCTGTATTGGTCCGCCGGAGCTCAGCTCTGGAAAAATAAAGAAAAATTTCCAGGAATTAATGCTCATAAGGTTAACCCAAGTGTTCGCATGCAAGTGTTAATAACCCGCCGGGTAACGGGATGCAAAGACACAGCTAACACATCTCGCTACGCGGCTGGGTGTAAAGAGGCTAAACAAATCTTCTTAGCTAAAGAACATGAAGAATACCCTCTGATATAATGGTCCAGTATGGCACTTATAGTCTGTAGGAGGTGGTGACTGTCTCAAGATTCAATTTTGTAACAAAGCCCCCCTCATAAAGACGCCGGCCCTTGAAATATTTTAGTAGAATAGCCCAGGGCAGGAATATACGAGATCTGATTTTTTAACGAATTGTCCCAAACGATCGTCGTAAAAATAGAAGGCGGCGATACTGAAAGTATCACCCAATTAAGGTTAATCGAAATTGAATTTGTTTATAAATTCCTTAGTTCCTCCACTTAGGGGCACCCGCCGGGTGTGGGAACCGGTTTGGTTGAACCTCTTCGAACCTTCAATGGCCGTAAGAGTAATGGCAGCGATACACAGAGGATCAGTAAAATGGATTGGTTAACTAAGAGACCTAAGTCGTTGTATCCCACCCTGCTCAGGTGCACCCGCCGGGTGAGAGCTCTAAAAGTTAACCCCACAAGTTCCTGACCCCACTTCTTTGTAAAAGATCGCCGGGGAGGAACGCCTAAACAACAGCTAGGTTTTCCATGTGGTTGTCGTAAACCAGGTAGGAAAAGCCTATAAAAAACGAGTGTTCTCAAGAACGTCGTTTCGTATATATATCTAAATATATATGTAAGGATGGGTACAGCCATCCCGCGGGAATTTTAAAGGAGGCCTGAAACCAGGCACCCACAGAGACGCAGTCCTGGAGAGCCCCAGACACCTCCCCACGCCGGGGAACCAGCCAGAGTTAAAAACCACGTGTGGCCCAACACTGCTCATCGGTCAGGATTTTTCATGGTGAAACCGAGGAAAAACCCGCCGGAAGGCAAACCCGAGCTTGAACTGACACTATCTGAACAATACGTCAGGAGGAGAGACACGCACGACTAACCAAGGTCACAACATAATCCGTGGAATTAGCCAATACACAACTAAACCAGGAAACAAATATAGTCCGAGGAATTAGCCAATACACAACTAAAACCAGGATACACATGACACAGTAGGGGATATTTAAAAATAAATAATAACACTAGACATGTTGCAAAGCTACGAGCGGCTGGCTAGGCATAGGTAGTCGGCATGAAAATAGTTGGAAATATAAACACACACTGGAATATCACAACAGGAACCACCGCCAACACACCACCGAAGCGATAACTTCCCACCCCGGGAAGACTGACACGGACCCAGAAAAAACTTCACTAAGTGAAGAAAAATACGCTGGGAACGTCAGCAAACACAGCTTACCTCATCAGAAGGATAAAAGGCAGCAATAATTAACGCGTAATGAAAGCCGCCTGCATCACCAACTAACACAACTGTGAAAAGTTCACGTGTCCACAACAGGACCACGAGGGTACATCCGAAATAGATGCCCCATACATACGACCCAAAATACACTGCACTGCGGGCAACCAGCCAGGACACTCCTGCTACGCCTATCCATAACCTTACCTCGATACATCCCGAGTAAAACAAATGACGAAAAAAACTCACTAGGGACGCACACGAATTGCGGAAACCCGCGGAGCCTGAAAGGTACGTCCGGGCAGGCTGAGCGCAGAGCGCAAAGAAGGAGGAATGACGCCTGATCAGCGTATGGTTCAGAAATCCACACAAGTCACATCCACGATATGATGGACAAGCTTATGGAGTAGTTATTCTTATTTTCTTTTTGTTGTTATTTTTTACAGAAGTTTTTTCGTAGTTGAGAAACCCACCCATTCATAATGACTGAAGCCATGAGGTGATTGGTTCGCGTGCGCTCATGATGAAGGATCCTCAGTTTTTAAATGCTCTGCGCCCCCGGTAGATTCACAACTACGGCGGATTAGTGTTGAAGAGGACGCCTTCTGTAAATTAGGCATGTTCGTCAATGATGGAGGGGCACGTTAATAAATTCTGGTATTCCACGTTTCAGTTAGCGCTATTATGTCTATTTTTTCTGTGCTAACGAGTGCTTAAGTTCGTAATTTTGTTACATAAACTCCTACAATTGTATAATATACCCTCAACCTATTACTTTATTGCAACTAATTTTCTATTGTTTTAGCTAACTTATTATTTCCTGTTGAACTACTAGCTCTAGACGGAAATGCTACTCTATCAGTATATCTTTTACTATCAGTTACATGGGTAGTGTTATCGATACTACTAACACATCACTATATTAGCACTATCTTGACTGATTATTTCTATTTACTCACTGGTTTGTCACATGAAGTACCTGCTCCATATGGAGACGGTATTTTACTTACCCACCCAGGTTTTTTTAACGAAACCCCGCAACAATCTTGTCAGTGAGCTGGACAAGGTCGAAACTCTAGTCGAGAAAGATGTACTCCATCCTGGCATACAGTTCATCCTTACCATAGGAAGCTTGGTTGTCGAGGTTGTGCTACCCTCATAAACTTAAGTAAAGCTTGCACAGGGCATAAAAGATGATGAGTGTGCCGCGTTTTAGCGCCGGGCCGAATTCCGAGACTACATGATCACAATGTTCATTCTTTGCAATGAAGTGGGAGACGGGAGCAATTTGTACAGTTCGTTCAGTCCAAACCTGAGGCAGATGGGTTCGTTGCTCATCGCCACCAGCTCAGATGCCCTGTTCCCTGTCGCCAGAGCCATAAGGAATACAGCCTTCTTTAATACTGAATCAAAGTCCGGCGCATGGCTATATTTTCGTGAGTGAAGCAACGACAAGGCTTTGTCTAGCGACCAGGTAGGCATAAGTTGGCGTGGTGGTGGGCGAAGCTTGAAACATGCCCTCATGAAGCCTGTCTGCCTGCAGTATGGATAGACCTGTACGTCGAAGAAAGGCGTTCTAATGGCTGACAAGTGATTCTTTAGAGTAACTACTGAAAAGCGCTTCTGTTCAAACAAATAATCTAAGTATTTAAAGATAAGAGCAGCTGAGGTGTCTGTTTGCGGTCTCTATATACTATCCAGGTAGTGAACGTTTTCCAATGTGATTGGTATTGCCGCCTGGTAGACATAGTATACTGGTTAAGAAATTTACTTGTAACGCTCTCTCCATATTGAGTTAGCCATTTGGCATTCTGAATGTCCATAAGGCAAAAGTCAGCGAGGTCTTTAGGTTGCCAATTGTTTCTAAGTGGAAGGACGAGACCGGGAGTAATACCGGGTTCTCGCACCATGTCTTCAATTGGTGGTACCACGTCTGAGCCGGCCATAGCGGCGCGATCATTGAGACTATGCCCTGGTAACCCCGTAGTTTGTGAACTACCTGACACATGAGTGAAGCGTCTGGAGGCAGAAAAAGATGGATGGAAGTCCACCTGTTCCAGTCCTCTAACAATGCGTCGGGCCCCCCCGCCGAAGTCACTTCCCGGCGGGACAGGTAGAGAGGGAGTCTGTAGTTGCTCTCTGACACAAATAGATCCACTTGTGGACGGTATGGTTCTGCAATCATCTTGTTGAAGATGTTTGTCTGATTGCCCATTCTACTGATGTGCTCTGTCTCCGCGACAAGTCTGCCCAGACGTTTGCCGCCTGGGAGGTAAGATGCATGCAGATGAATGCTCAGCAATTTGGCTAGAGCAAAAATCTGTTCTGACAATTGCAACAACTTTCGAAACCTCGTTGACCCTTGCTTTTGAATGCAGTGGACTGCATTCAAGTTGTCCATTCGAAACGCAATTGACTTGCCTTGTAATGAAGAGCCGTGAGTTTGGAGGAAAAACAGAGGGACTAAGAGCTCTTGTGGTTTATATGAAAGTTCGTGTCTTGGGACCAAAGCCATTGCCCTGGTGGCCTAGGCTTTACTGATATCCCAAGCCTATTGTCCCTGAACCATCTGTGCCTACCCATACCATAGGCGGAGGAGAAACCCATGTCATGATCGAGTGCAATGTCTCCTTCTCCCAGACCGACAGTAAGTGGTGAATTAATGGAGGAATGGTCCATAATTTTCCCGCCGGCAAAAGCGGGAAGAATCTGTTTTCCTTCCATGATTAATCTCTTTACTTTCAGCCGGCCCAACTTTATATCAAACTGGATCCAATTGAGAGAACCGACCAAGGACTCCCACGTCGTTCTCGTCGTATTCAGACTGTGGAGGAAACCGAAAGTTTCCTACGGAACCTGGTGCGATTGTCCACACTCTGAGTAGATTCAGATGGCCGTGTCCCAGACCAGTCCTATCCATTGGATTTCCTGTGTGGGGACAAGGAGAGACTTTGCCAAATTGACCTTGAACCCTAAGGTCTGTACTTGAGTTATCACTCTGTTCACATGGATTTGACATAAACTCTCTGACTCTGCCACCACCAGCCAGTCGTCTAGATACTACATCACCTTGATCCCTTGAGCTAGTAGAGGCATCAGGGCTTGCGGACTAATTTTGTGAAAATTCTTGGTGCTAGGTTCAACCCGAAGGGTAGTCTCTGAAAGGTAAGTCTCTCGTCTGATCCTCAAGGCGAGGAATTTTGGAACCTTTTGTTTATGACATGCCAATAGGCGTCTTTCAGGTCTAGAACACATCCAACCTTGTGGCGGAAGTGTGAGCCTGATCTGATTCACTGTGAGCATTCTGAAGGGTGAATGGTGAATAGGGTGTTCAGATGCGAGAGATCTAGAACTGGTCCATTGCACACTGTCCCTCTTGGCACAAGAAAAAGTCTGGAGGTGAACACATGGCAAGTTGGATACTGGGACAATGACCTGCTTGGTAATCATCCTGGACTAGTGACTCCACCTCTAAAAGAAAGAAACTTGGATTGAACTCTCCGATTGTTTGACGGGTTAAACGAGGTCGCACCGGAGCCACCGGCCAAAAAAGTGATGCCCTTGCTTATCACTGTCCGTGAAACCCCAAGTTCGCCGGGCCCAGCGCCCTGCGGCATGCCTGGAATGACCCAGTTTTTTCTGTACTGGGTTTTTTAGTTCGGTTGAACTGGCTCTCGGATCCAGCTCGCCTGCGATAGGGCCCCCGGGAGATGAGAGTGTGACTGACTAGTTTTTTGGTGGTTGGTGGTGTTTTTGGGACCAGAGACTGCTGGCTGGGTTTTTGGCAGAACCCGACCCCCCTGGTTAGGCTTGTGGTGGAGACCTTACCTTTGTTTGGGTCCCACTTGCCTGACCTGTTTTAACCCTGTTCCTGGTTTGTTCCCCTGTGTGAGTACCTCCCTGCTGTTGGGGTAGTTCTAGCGAGTCCCCTCCCGAAAAGGAACCTGTTTGGTGTTTCGGAGTCTGAGGCGTATTCCCGCCTTTATGGCTTAGAGTAAGATTTCTGAAAAGGTCTCCTTCCGTGGCTGGCGAGGTACTCTGCCGATGATGTCTATCTATCTATCTATCTATTGCCTGACGCCGTGATCCCCGAACGGGGTGGCCACGAACGAACAGCCCCCCGCACCTCTGCCGCCAGTCAGTCGGACGCCCCTCCCCCAACCAGAACCGCCTCAGTTCATGTAGCGGTCCTCACTCCATCCTTCCACCTCAATATCGGTTACCTCTCCCCTCTGTCCCTCCACCTACGCTCTCGTCAACCCTCTAGTCATTCTCTCGCTTTCCCTACGTTCCATATGGCCGAACCAATCTCAAGTTGTTCCTTAACACTTTCCAGCACATCGACCTCCACACCACACCTCCTTTTAATTCATCATTAGTCTGTATATCCCTCCAGGTAACTCCGCACGAACTCATTAAGTAAGTCATTTCCACTGCTCTCAACCCTTGGTCTGAGTCTCTCCAACAGAAACGTCCATGCTTCGTCCGTACAGTCAGTGTCGGGATTACCACACTGTAATGCAAGGACTTCTTCACTTCCATACTGACCACCACTATTTGATGTTACTGCTCTTTAGCGTTACTACAACCTCTTCCCTGTTGTACCCTCTACGCACCTCTTCATCCATAGTCCATCTTTACTACACACTGCCCAGATACTTAAAAGAGTTGACGATCTACATAGCTGGACCGTTCAGCTGCACCTCACACTCTGTGACTTCACCCATTTCGAAGGACCATAAACCTTTGCTTGCCAAGTATTTGACTCGTTCAAATTCCGTTTTTCCCACACTGTCCAACTCAATTTACCAGACCCTGCAACTCCATGCATATCATATCCATCAGATGTCTCAAATCCGAAAACAGCAGTATAGAAGGCTACCATGTTAAAAACTACACTCCATGTGTCCTGGATTTTAAGTAAGGAGGCAAGTCAGTACAGGGGGAAAGAGTTTGCCCGGCGACCTACTTGATTCGTCCGGCAGCTTCTTTACTAAAGAAAACCCCTTAAATCTTGGCAAGGCTACTTTACCACCCTCCATGATCGCTGTGTCCCTTCTTATATCCCCATATAGATTGAATGGAGTTTTGGACACAACAGAAGCCCTCCGTGTAAATGGTTTATCCGTGGCATTATCCATATCACATTCTGATCAAGACTATGGCAGTAATGGTTTTCTCATGAGAGATTGGGAAATTTGGCGGCCTTACTACTAGTACTGAGACAAAAAAAGGTCTAAGTGCTTTATTTACGTAGCTTAAACATCTCGGTCCCAAAGTGGGTCGTCTGGGGGGAGTGCAGAAGAGTGGTTCATGCAATGCATCGTAAAGGTACTAATTTGGGAGCTGCTAAGAAAGCCAACAAATATTGGGACACTCCCCCCGGCCTTATTTGAACTGAAAGTGAAGCCCATAAATGGTTTTCCTTGACAGGGAACCTGATGTGAAGAACTTTTCAGGGGTTTGGAAGTAATGTAAAGTCAATTGGGTTGGACCGCGAATTGTTGCGCCCTCTCTACTACACCAGGCCTCCCACGGTCCGCGCCACCCTACCTGCCCCACCTGCACTGCACTGGATTGTTGTTTTCCCAGGTCGAGCCGCCGGGATTGTATCCAATTCCGGTGGTTAGTGCATTGAGTGGGACCGTTTACGTCGTTCATGCCGTCCGACTGGGTTTCCAGTCCTGCCAAACAGTCCTTGCAGCTGAGGCAGGAGGTAAAGTCCGGGTGATGCAGAGTACTGTATACGAAGAAATCAGCCCCAATAAACAGTAGGAATTGCCGTTAATAGTAACATCTAATTAATTCCCCTGCAGCATCTTTGAGCCCCTTAATGAGCGTTCATTACTCTTATTAACTTCAATGGTCCAATCACTAGGTACCGGAAGGTCCCCCGAACACAGTTCCTGACATAGCTAAATGAGGTTTCTGAGCAACCTGCCGGTAATCCATGAGCAGTTGACCCGGTCCAATAGAGGAGAGGCATAAGGATCTCCTCCCTGTGGGTTCCCTTGTTTAAGATGGCGGAGAAGTCCAACGTCCGTGATTACGTCACCCGCTCGGATCTTTAGATAGTCGTCAAGGAGGCCGGCACTATCACGCTACTTGCCGTTGTTCAATGACCCGGGTTTACAAGTTGAAAAGTAAAGAAGTTCTGGGGAGATCAGTAATAACGGTAGGCCTCTAAAGGCCTTACCTAGGTGTGTGGTCCAACCCGGGGTGGGGGAACCGCCGGGATGTACTAGTGGATTGACTTGGTTGTTAGGAACATATTTGTTGCACTAAATTGTATGAAGATATGTCATTCAGTTTCCTCCTGTGGTCCACACACTTACTGTGGATCCCCTTGAGGATTGGGAGCTAACTTTCCCAACTCTTCCTCATTGTTCACCTTGTTGGGCCGAGGACAGGTCTACGTCCTCCTGCTCTCCCACTAACTCTATACCACTTCCGAAGCATACGCTGCCCGTGTTTCCCTGGTGCGTGGTTAGTCCGTGGCAAAACCAGGTCAGATTGGGACAGACGAGGGGAGTGTGGTCCCGAAGTCAATAACCTCCCCCCGTCAGCACAAGATTATCACTAGAGGGGTTTTAGCCGCGAGGGTGATTGTCTCCAGACCCTCGGTCCCGCCGCCGCAGGTGTGCTGGGAGTCTGGTATTATATGAGAGGTTTTATTCATACGTCCTGATGTAAACAAGTCTGAGAACCTCTATAGTTATCTGCTAAAACCCTAGTGGACACAATCGGTGTAGGTCTACGTGGTACATAGTTCAGTTTGGTTTTGCAAAATTAAAGTCTGTTAAATCACTCAAAGATTGACTATCTGCCACTCTCGGGTCCGACTCAATCCCCTCCGCCCCTACCTCCCTACTGCCCGTTTGGGTGGTTGATGTGGAGGTAGAGGTGGAGGGAAGTGGCCGTGACTCTGGCATAGGCTGGCGGGACGGCTCAGAGACCTCCGACCGGGCACTACTATGACCTAACTGCGATTGTTTTGTTGACGAGTCTTAAGTCTTCCCTCCGCCGTTTAGTTGATCTAGTTGATTCTACCGAAGAATGGCGGTTTTGCTTAGGGGGTGACCTAGATCTAGACCGGACTTGTGCCTGGATGATGGCGACCGTTTCATCTTTGGCCGGTCAGGGGGGGGGGGGGGCGGTTGTCTCCTCGATACTCTCGCTGTCGCTACAAGAACTACTCACCAACTCTTTCGACAAGGATTTAGTATTCGCTTTCTGTTTAGTTGACTTAGCCGAGGGTGGTTTGACTAAAGGAGATTTTAGTACTAGGGGTTCCCCACAATGCCTCATCGTCACAGTGTAACGCCTTATGGGCCACATTCTTTGCATAACTATTAAAAACAAATTTAACCCCCACACCCCGGAAGGGCTCTTTAACGCCCATAAAAACCTCGGCCCGCGCAACCCGGAAGGGCTCTTGAACGACCATTGCTTGCGTGAGTGCTTTCGAATGCCGCGCGCGTAAATTTTTGGTATCGGGGGAGGTAGGTGGCGCCACCAGACGTAAACTACGCCACAGCATCAGTATCTACCCCGACGCCATCATGGATAGTACGCCAAATAGTGATTCCGCTGTGTCCGATACCGTGCTTCCTACGACGCCTGTGCTAGTTCGTCGCGCCTTACCCAGACGCCATCGCCTAAATGTGTTATCTCCCGGAGGTATTGAGACGACATTGAGACTTTATGAGCGTGCTGATGCCAAGTATATTGTTGATGATGAAGGAAGTGACGACTCCAGTAATTATAAGTCGAGTGATTATGGCCATGAGAGTGACAAAGAAGAGCAATTCCTGGGATTTGCGAGAGAACATGAGAGTGATGAAGGTGATGTACCAGTTTTTGAGGAAGCTGGTTTACCTACAGACGGTGAACTTGAGAGAGTGAGTGAGTGGGAGAGTTCAAGGTCACTCTCCAAGTTTCGCATGAGTGACACGACCCCAAGCCCTTGACAAGCTAAATGGCGTTTCAAGCTTCACTTATATAAGAAGAAAATACTTGAAAAGCAGCCGCGGCAGCTAGGGAACAAGCAAATACTTGGTGAGGATGAGGCTGTGAGTGAGGGTGAGCGTGGGGACCCTTCTCGCCCGCCATTGTCTCCCTTATCTACCCACGCCACCCAAGATGAGGGTGCCCCGCATTCTTCCCCACAACCCCCACCACTGCCAAGGGTTGAGGACCCCCCACTTTCGGCCTATTTGCCCTCCTAGGTCCCCCGACAGGAGACATACTGCTGCCGAAAAGGGGAAAGGCAGCAACTATGCCAAAAAAGGAAAGGACAAGTAAGCGAGTTTTGTTCGAGGCTCCCGCGGCGTCCACCCCTGACGGCCCCAGCCATATGCCCCCGCAACTTTCCCCACGGTCCTCCCCACCCTCTCCAGCCGTCAACATATGTTCCTGACGAAGTCTTTGAGCTCGCATCACCAATACATGGGCCTAGTGTCAGTGTAACATTGCTTTATGTCACTCGTCGCAGGCCAAGGTGCCCAGGTACTCGTGGGGCCACAGACTCTCCTGCCACTCCTTCCTAACCTCGCCCACCCGCACGCCGCCCACGCATCACTCGTTCCCCGCCAGATTATGTGGGGGCCACTGATGATTAAGGGCACCTCTCTGAAGACTATGGCCATGATTACATAGGTACACGGTCAGGGCAAGATGAACGGATTGACGATGACTATATGGACAACGACGACCCCCGACCCATCCGCATGGCCCGGCGTCGAGCTGCCCGTCACCCTGGCCGACGCCCTCGCTGCCCTAGGGCGCGCGCCTCCCGAGTTGGCCTTGGGCGTGCTGGGCCACCAGCTGGAGCTCCTTGTCAGCGTAGACAAGACCCATTCTACGTTTTTCAGTGGCAAGACGTAGTTGATGGGGATGGATACAACCCTGATGTGCCAGCTTTTGATGAGGTACTGGAGGGTTCAGGCATTACCCCCAATTTTCCTGCAGGCCCCAATGCTCCATCACACGAACTATTTGAGGCCTTCTTTGATGAGGAGGTGGTAGGCTAGTGTTGTCAAAGAGACAAATAAGCAGCACCAATTCCAGGTACCCACTTTTTGGGCAAGGTGACCAAGGGCCACATGAGGCAGTGGACCCCAGTGACTCATAAAGAGTCATGTGTTCCTGGCACTCACCATGCTAATGCCTCATGTCAAGAAGCATAGGTTGCCCTGACTATTGGATCACCAATGATCTCATATCCACCCCTGCCTTCGGGAAATATATGTCTCGCGACCGGTACCTTGATATCCTCGCAGCGCTCCATCTGGGCACCACCCTTGACGTCCACCTCCCCGCCAAGCTGTGGGAGTTTAGGCCGTTGTACGTGCTGATGCCAGAACGCTTCACCTCCTACTTCAAGCCCTTCCGCAAGGTCGTCATTGATGAGTCTCTTGTGCTGTTCCGGGGAAAACTCAGCTTTCGGCAGTACATCCCCTCAAAAAGACATCGCTTTGGCATAAAATTCTTTGTGCTGTGCGACTGCCAAACTGGCTATGTCCTGGACTTCCTGGTCTACAGCGGGAAGGAAGGGGACGTGCTTGTGGACCCCCTCATTGGCTTTGGCGGAGCAGTGGTGCAAGCCATGATGGACCGCTACTTGCACAAGAATCACGTCCTCTACACGGACAATTACTACACGTCCCCCACTCTCTCAAAGTACCTGCATGAGCGCAAGACGGGGACTGTAGGCACAGTACGAGGGAAAAGGAAGGGCATGGGCCACCTTTCCCTCCAAAGACCAAAAAAGGTGATATGTTCAGGAAGAAGTCGGGGCCCATTCTGGCTATCCACTGGCACGACCAGCGGAAGATCAACCTCTTGAGCACCATCCACAAGGGTGAAATGGTGGAGACTGGCAAGGTGGATCGCCGCGCCCAGGCCAGGGTGACCAAGCCTGATGCTGTCCTGGACTACAACATCAACATGAGGCTGGTGGACAAGTCCGACATGCAGATAGGCTTCATTGACTGCCTGCGTACCTCGTGCAGATGGTACAAAAAGTTCTTTCTTCATATGGTGGACATGCTCAGTTCTGAATGCCTACAATATACAAGCTTCGGAATGTGAACACCCATGACGTTCAATAGCCTGCGGAGGTTCCAAAAGCAGGTGTTGAGGGAGCTCCTGGCTCAGTACGGTACGCCACAGGGGGCTGTGGCACATCCGGGCCCGCCGTTACTGACCGCTTGCAGTGTGCATATTACATGAATACGGCACAGGATTGGTTCCCTGCCTCAGAATGAATCAGGAAGAACGCAGCAGAAGCGGTGCCAGCTGCTACAACAGCAGGCTGAGGGCGAAGTCAGGTAAAAAGTCCACCATGGAGTGTGTGGAGTGCAAGGTGGCACTCTGTGCTATAGGGTGCTTCTTTGATTACCACTCCAAGCAGGAGTTCTAATAATCATAGTGAAAGTGACAAAGAAAAGGACAATATGTACAGTTATAATTATAGATAGGCAAAAAAGTGGAAGTAAACCAATTTATTGTTATACAAAAGTCATGTATTATGAGAAAATTGATACAATTACAATTACACCAGAATAATATGTGAAAGTGGACACATATGTATATAATAAGTGACATTCATATGATTAGAACCTATAGAAATATAGAAATCAGTGAAAAAAGACACAATAAATTGTATATAAACGTTTACAAAGCATATAACTAAGTGAAAGTGACACAAGACCTAATATTTGATGGCCAAAGTATAATAAACACCTGTGATAACGAATAATCAGTGCCTAATATAACAAATAACCTACCTCAATTACTAATAAAATGTATGGTATCGAGTGAAAATGAGCATTATCAGTGACAGTGACACTCTAAAGCATATTTATCAAACTGAAAGTGACACTACTACACCAAATCACCACCCAAAACGAGGGGCGTCGCGCTCCTTGGTGCCGCTAGAAGAGTGGCGAACACATCATAAGGTATCATAAGGTAAGGTAACAAGACACAATACTTGATGGCCAAAGTATAATAAACACCTGTAATAACTAATAATCAGTGCCTAATATAACAATAACCTACCTCAATTACTAATAAAATGTACGGTATCGAGTGAAAATGACCAATATTAGTGACAGTGATACCCTAATAAACATACTTTATATAATTGGCCTCAAAATAACTATAAAAATATCAAATAAACATCACATTCTCAATATCAAACACTAAAATCGTCTAAGGGAGATAAACACTTTGGCGCGACGCGCGGCTAGGTGCGTCGTAGCCGTGGCCGGGGCGACGCATCCGAACGCGGGAAGAATTTGCCGCCGAAAAGCACTCGTCTTCCCGCGCTCACCATTATGCAACCAGAGGGGCTAGAGACTTCTACTCAACGCCATTCTACAGAGAAAGGTTTGTGGCACATTTTTCTTTTTTATTCATAACATTACATGCCATATTCATGGAATTACAGAGGATTTAACATAGCCCAAAGATCGTCAAAACACACCGGTACCGCAGCACAGTCCGCGAGCTATAGTCACGGGGGCTGGAGGATTAATCTCTTTAAGAGCCGCCAGGCATGAAAGGTCTCTCTTATCAAAAAGAGCCGCTCTAAGGTCTAGGCACACGGCACATTTCTTAGTTACCCATAAACCCCTTGAACGATCGAGGCATTTAATGCACTTATTGCAAAGTTGGTGCGCAAAAACTGGCAACAGAGAACAGGTAGGAGTAGAGCATAAGTTAAACCGAGGCATGATGGAGCTGGGACCCCCCCTGCGCCGTAATAGGCTCACTCACTTGCCGCCGGTGCTGCTACTGTAGTGTTGTGATCTGGAAATAGAAATTTCCAGGAATCAATACTCATAAGGATAACCTGAGAGGTGTTAACATATCCTACCACAAGTCCGCCGTAAAATTAGCTATAGCCACTGCTACTCTAACCTTCCTTTGGCCTTGGCTATGAGAAGCACATCGGTTTTGTCCAATGATTAGAACTGCTTGCCTGTGACAAAGTGTCACTGGCCCTTCATACTATTAGCGTTTAACCATCCACTAATCGGACTAGATAGATAGTAAAGGTACACATCGTCTGTTGTCACTGACCCGGTCAGAGTTTCCTTTGGCACAGTGCGCCGGGCGTACTAAGTTTCCGCGTGAGGCTAACAGTCAGGGCTAGTTCCCTTGGCGGACCGAGATTTTACCCCCTTAAGGAAATCGGATTTCCGCCGGAAGGTTCGTGGTTTAGCATACCACGCCTGGGTCATTTTGGCAAGTTCCTTGCTCGTCCGCCGGACGAGCACAGCTGGCTTTGAAAGCCGCCAGAAAAAACGAACCAAAAATAGGAGAGTTGACTTATCTGAGAAAGTCAGACACCCCTAAAACCCCCCCACACCACAGGACGTCTCCTGATTCCCTCTTAACATGTAAACTGTAACATGCAAAACTCAGGGAAAAAACACATAGGCTAGGGCATACATGAAATAATATTTCATAATGAATAATCCCTAGCCTTACTCGGAGACCCCTACTGAGGCTGGCCACGAGGCTCAAAGAAAAACAGCACACACGGCAGCTCCCAAGCCTCCCGAAGACCCATGAGCAGCAGCAAGCAGCGAAGAGGCCCAAGAAAGGGGCCCACGCGCAGACCCGGACTCTGGACGATTCCACACCACGTGTGGCAACCCTTAAACCAGAGCGCTTGCTAAAACAATAATGCAACATCCTCTGAGAGACGGCATGAAGCATAATCTTGCGTCGAAGTAGCCTCCTAACTAACAGATAAGCAAAACTAAGGTGCATAAAGACAAAAACATAGAAATAACATGATGCCCCAGAACCTGGTGAAACCGAAGCGCCTGTTACAAAGTACCATATTTTAACACTTCCTGCAGGCGTACCAATGGGGCAGCCTTGTGCTAGCTAATCTAAACCTTGTTCAATACAACGCAGATATATACAAAACCTGAGTAAGGGACTCACGAGAAAGGGAGTAAACGAAGAAGAAGCGGAGCACAGGGACCCACAACCTCTCGGTACGGCCGCGGGGACGGAAAGGAAGTATGGCGGACCAGGAGTACGCGGCAAGGAACCCCACCCAAGAAATCCACGACATGGAAAGCTATATTATAACAATTATTAGTGTTTATTTGTTCTTTTTTATAATTTACGAAGGTTTTTTTCGTAGCGAGTACCCAATCATAAGACGATTCCATAAGAGAATAAGCGTTACTCTTATGACGTGTACTCCGTTCTTCCCCGCGGCGGTAGATTCAAACTGCTGACCCGCGGTTTGTGTTTGAATGGAGACTATTATACTAATAGGCATATCGTCAATGATGGAGGGGCCACTAATAAATATCTGAATACAGGTTGGGTGTGAATGGGATCTGCCTCGTGTTATAATAAGAACATAAACCGGAAATCTGCATAAGTCCGACCGGCCCACCCAAGGCATATCCCTTACATACCCGATCAATATTATTCATATGACTATCCAGTTTGCACTTGAAATGTTCTACCATGCCTGAGCTAATCACTGCACTAGGCACCCTATTCCACACTTAGAACATAAGAAAACAGGAGTCTGTAGAGAGCCGAAGGGCCCACACAAGGCAGATCCCTTTCACACCCAACCTATCTTGTCCATATGCCTATGTGTAATTTTATCTTAAGGTAGCCCACCTCGCTTTTTTTTTTTCTTTCGCCCTCTCTCTTTGGTTTGTATCCATTCGGCCCCATTCAGCCTACTGTTTTAAGACAATTACCCCCATCAGGTGTCAATATTTGCCTGGCGAGCGGTAGCGAGCCATCATATATATATTTTTGTTTTGACAGCAAGCTAAATTTGTAACATTTTTCGATAGAAAAATGTCTCCGCCGAAGCCGGATTTCTCCATACAATGCTGGCTCCCTATCGATCGCATGGAAGAAATCAACACCTGGATGGGGATAAACGTCTTAAAACAGTAGGCTGAATGGGGCCGAATGGATACAAGCCAAAGAGAGAGGGAGAGGAAGATAAAAAAGCAGGTGACCTCCTTTAAACTAATATAACTAATGTGAACCAGGTGACTCTCCTTAAACTAATATAACTAATGTTAACCAGGTGACTCTCCTTAAACTAATATAACTCATGTTAACCAGGTGACTCTCCTAAACTAATATAACTAATGTTAACCAGGTGACTCTCCTTAAACTAATATAACTAATGTTAACCAGGTGACTCTCCTTAAACTAATATAACTAATGTTAACCAGGTGACTCTCCTTAAACTAATATAACTAATGTTTACAGGTGACTCTCCTTAAACTAATAGAACAATGTTAACCAGGTGACTCTCCTTAAACTAATATAACTAATGTTAACCAGGTGACTCTCCTTAAACTAATATAACTAATGTGTAACCAGGTGACTCTCCTTAAACTAATATAACTAATGTTAACCAGGTGACTCTCCTTAAACTACTACAACTAATGTGAAAAAGGTGACTCTCCTTAAACTAAACTAACTAATGTTAACCAGGTGACTCTCCTTAAACTAATATAACTAATGTTAACCAGGTGACCCTCCTTAAACTAATATAACTAATCTTAACCAGGTGACTCTCCCTTAAACTAATATAACTAATGTTAACCAGGTGACTCTCCTTAAACTAATATAACTAATGTTAACCAGGTGACTCTCCTTAAACTAATATAACTAATGTTCACCAGGTGACCCTCCTTAAACTAATATAACTAATGTTAACCAGGTGACTCTCCTTAAACTAATATAACTAATGTTAACCAGGTGACCCTCCTTAAACTAATATAACTAATGTTAACCAGGTGACTCTCCTTAAACTAATATAACTAATGTTAACCAGGTGACTCTCCTTAAACTAATATAACTAATGGTAAGCAGGTGACTCTCCTTAAACTAATATAACTAATGTTAACCCAGGGGATCTCTCCTTAAACTAATATAACTAATGTTAACCAGGTGACCCTCCCTTAAACTAATATACCTAATGTTAACCAGGTGACCCTCCTTAAACTACTATAACTAATGTTAAGCTTAACACCTCACTCATGTAGAGGGAGGTGTTCGGAGCATGCCGTGGTGGGAGTAGGGTGGCATGTATCCCCCCGATCGCTTCTCCGTCCATCCAGATCCCCGCAGCGTAGTGGAGCGCCGTACGTCCCCAGCCGTCCCGTATGTCGTCAATGCTATACCTGCTGGAAGGATAGATGGATAGATGAATAGATAGTTATGAGTACAGGTCTCAATCACTATCCGATGCCCCAATTAACGTTTTTGGTTTTAGGCGTTCGCTATTACAGGTACCCTCAATACCAGATGCCTCAATAAACGTTTTAGGGTTCGCTATACAGGGGTATCCATCACTATCAGACGCCTCAATTAAAGTTTTAGGGTTCGCTATACAGGTCTCCCTCACTAATCATATGCCCCAATTAACCGTCTTTTAGGGTCCGCTATACGGGTCTCACTCACTATCAGATGCCTCAATTAACGTGTTAGGGTTCGCTATACAGGTCTACATCACTATCAGATGCCTCAATTAACGTTGAGGGGTTTCGCAATACAGGTCTCCCTCCACTATCAGATGCCTCAATTAACGTTTTAGGGTTCGCTATACAGGTCTCCCTCAATATCAGATGCACCCAATTAACGTTTTAGGGTTCGGGGCTATAAAGGTCGTCCTCACTATCAGATGC